>NW_017547239.1:2615891-2690208 GCF_001854935.1 Bemisia tabaci
GGGGGGGGGGGGGGGGGAGGTTCGCGGGGCTCATAATTTGTTCTAAGTTTTAGCCGTCGTCGCCGCTGCCGCCGTCCTCTCGCTTGTCAATACTCGGCGCTCGGCGAGTAAATTTCGCGCGAGAAATTAATGATGCAGACCCGTGATAAATGGGCGCCTATTATTACACGCACCGGCTCCCCGGGCCCCGGTCGTCTCCGGTGATTTTTCACGCTTCCTTGCCCCCCCCTCCACACCTCGCTCGGGGGCCGCCCGGTTTCGGCGAATTTTTCGGCGGATTTCAAGGATATAGAAACTATAGATTGGTAGTGGCCTACGAAAAAACGTAACACACATGAGCGCTGTCTCCATTCGTCAAAATGGCATCAAAATGGAATCTCAAAGTGAATCGTTTTCATCGATAAGAGGGCTCAAAGTCGGGGCTTGATGCGATTGATGAGTGTTGCAACTCAAAATAGAAAGGCGTGACTCTTTTTTGATCAACAATCGCGAACAGATCGTATTTATCGATTCACTTTGAGCTTCCACTTTGACGCCATTTTGACGAGTGGACACAGGGCTATGGAGCTGTCTTTCGATAGGCGGGCGGGGAGTGGAAATGACCGATTGCTATCTTCGTCATAACCTGAAATACACGGGATCTTACGGAAGTTTTTAGAATAAATGATGAAGCATTGAAATTTTCATCGTAAACGCACTTGATGAATGGCTACGTTCCATGTCTGGACACAGATTTTCAAATAGTTGGTTCTAAATTTGATATAAGTCCTTATTCAGCAACAGTCCCATAAGAAGCCATAGAAACCGACTATCTTCGTTCTAACCTAATTGTTGCTCCTGGTGTGTTACGAATTTCACTGTTGGTGTAGCATAGGAACCCCCTATCTATAGTTTCTAGATCGTTGGCGGATTTGGCTGATTGTGAATATCCAACGACCGTGGGATGAGTTTACTAGAACGGGAACCTTGTTGTTCATGAAACAAGTCGATGGCTGAAGTGCGAAACCACGTATCCTCATGCAGATATTTCAAAGTTTCCGCTCTTTCTTTGCTTTTTCGGAAAGAAGCAAGGCAACTTAATTCCTTAAAATTTATATAGAATATTCTGTTATCAGAGAAGAAAAGTCAATGAAGTTTTTATGAAATTACGTAGACTAGTATTCCTTCCTCTTATGTAGTCATCGTGCAGCAACTTAACTTGAGGGCTGATTTCGTCCCTAGATCACTTAGAATCATTTTAAACTTGGAGGGTTTTACTGTATATTTAACTTCTAAAATTTGAATCCAATGTGAAAAGGGAAATGAATCTGTTTTTCTCAATCATATGAAGGTAGACTGTAGACCTTGTGACACATTTCAAAATCGTCGACATTTCTTACTGGCTTTCAAAATGTTCCTTCTAAATCCTTAACGTAATAGCACCTTCAGTTTAATCCTAATCTTTATCCGCTCCAAAGTTCCAAACTATGACTTAAAAATTGTTTTTCTTTTGAGAAATTAAGGAATTTCGTCCCAGGGACAAACCACTCTTATATAGAATCGAGGGGCTTGGAGGACAAGACGCATAACTGCAGTTTTCGAAAAAATTGACTTATTAGTGATTTCAACTAAATCTAGGTTTGAAATAAATTCTGTGAAAAATTCACGGGTAAAATCCCATTTTTTAAGCATCAAAATGTGAGTTTGAACTTTCTTTCCGCCACAAGGCCTCACATGATTGAGAAACTTTAAGCACGTTTATCTCGAAATAGCAAAATCTACACCTATGCGCCTTGTTCTCCAAGCCTCTCAATCTGAGTTACACGTATACATGCATGCTAGCTAGATACCCTCAGATATCTCCAATCACAGATCTACTCCCCTACAATCAACAGAAATAGAAACCCACTTACATGCGATGAACCCAATATTACTACCAAAATTCTGAAACTCTTCACCTCTCTTAATTTAAAAATCTAAATTCTCGTAAATACTCCCTTTTTCAAAATTCACTGTAAATACGTTAATAGCCTGTGACGCTGAATGTTTCAAAATATACTAACGAACTATTAAAAACATTTTTTTTTATTATTAAAAAAATGTAACTTTTTTTCAGGGAACGATTACGCAGACATACGACAGAAAAACTACAGATTTATGATTTCATTTTATTTTTCTCCTCCGGATTCCTCGAATGATACAGACATTTGACGGCATTAAATCTTGAACATCCGGTTGCGGGGTGGCAGTCGAAGGAGGAAGCGGCGGGGTATGACGAGGACGAGGAAACTTGGGGGAAAATAAAAAGGACAAGAGAAACACAGAGTACGTGCACGAATTTTCAATGCTCCGTAATCCACTGTTCCGCGGATCGTCGAAGTTGGGGCTTTCGAAAACGTCATATAGAAACTCAGACGCTCGATGAGTTAGTTTCAGGATGATGGAAAACTTTTATACGCACTTGTCCCCCACACGCCAGCCCCCGGGAGGGTGGTTGAACGGCGGCCGGGGTGGCCGTAGAGAGGGGGGGAATATATTTGAGGAGGCGACGGCGTGTGACTAACCTACTCTCCTTCTTCTTCTCGTCGGTGGGTCACGGAGGAAACACTCCGTGCCATGGAAAAACGTCGTATAAGCATTCTGCCATACTAAGGAAGAACGCCGTATGAACCTTCAGGCGTTGTCATATTTCCTCTGATAAAACACGAATTTCCTGGTAAACTTAAGAATATTTTCGATCCAATTTTTCAGATAATTGTGTTCGCAATTTCACCTGAAGGTCCTGAAAAACTCAAGGAAAAATATCCATCACTTTCCTTAACCCGAAGACCTCTTTTACATTCTAATATGAGCCTATATTGATTTATTACTTACATTCATATAGTTGTGTTCCCCCTGTAAATTTGTTCCCATAAAAGTATCTTAAATCTAATTTTTGGAGTGCTGGAGGTCCTCAATCTCCATTTGTCTATTTAAGTGTGTTCGTTGACCTCGGAATTTCCTAGTTGAGGCGTGTCGTCGAGGAAGTCAAAAGGAGCTTAAAAGACTGCGAACGTCTGCATGCGGGCGAAGGCAACGGCGTATGGATGCGACTATTCGTGCTTGGAGGATGTCTAGATTGCATAGTGCAATCTTTGAAGGCGCTTTAACTGACGGCAATATTGTGATGTCAGAGAAAGCGTATTCAGAAGACCCCGCACTAACAATGTCGTGACAATGTAATTGGGTTAGGCAAAACTTAAGTTCTGAAGTCAACGCTTCTTCCCGCTTAGTGATGATTGATGAGAAACTTTCGAGGAAAAAATTTGCAAAATGATGCACGGGCCCACCATGGCGCAAAGGGCGCATATCAGAGACAAGGTTATGCGTTTGTTTACATTTGAACCGTTTCGTAGCCACTAAATCAGTCTATTAACGGGAATATCCGACGATGAATGGTCGATATCGGGTGGACACATCATCCCTCATCTGACGTAAGGGCGTATCTTAATCCCTACGTGTGCCGTGTTTTACATATACATCAGTGGCGTGGCGTGAATTGCGATACATCGATTTTTATGCCATTTAAACCTATGGTAAAGAATCGATTATTAAGGTGTTCGCTGCAAACACCCTGTTTTTCGATCCTTTTCCATAGGTTTAAATGCCATAACAATCTATATATCGTAATTCACGCCACGCAACTGTTACATATACATCCATGCTTTCTGGTGCTCATGCAGGAATGGAGATACGCCCTTACGTCTGGGTGGCGACGTTATCCCGGATGACCCCAGGGCCAATCAATGGCGATATATTTAGCGGCTAAAATTTGAAAACGATTGGAGCCGGATGACGAGGAGGTCTGCTGAAAGCAGCTGACACGGAACCTGATTTAATGCCCGTTTCTGCGAGGCGTTAATCTCGTACCTACCTAATGAACGCCGGCGCCGGAATGGAGGGGGAGGGAGGAGGAAGGGAAAGGGGGAAGGGGAGGAGAGGGGGGAGAGGAGTAGCTAAATGATCTCGCCGCTTCCGAGGGCAGCGGTTCGCGATAAAAGTGTTTATAAATCGGCTCAACTTTGCCAACGTTGCCACGTCGTGTGGGAAAGAGGAACGCGGAGCTTGGGGCAGAGTAAATTAAGGATGGATCTGTTGCACACCGAGGAAACAGTCACTTAAGAAGGCAATGGACCTGTTGCAAATTTCAGATGGGGCGAAATGAGGAGTTATTCCTCATCGTGGACGGCTCAAAAATCATGGTAAGTCCCGAAACCCGAAATTTCAAAATGCACTGTGCTCACTTCTCGTGTACGTTCAGTGGAGAATCTTAGAAATTTCAGATGTGTCCAACGTGGAATTCATGCGATCCTACGTATTACTGGACCTCATTTTGCGATAAAAAAAACTACTATTCTTCATTTATTTTCGAAAAATCGTATGCGTCATTAGTTTATCAATGCGGAAACGCGTTTTTATGGACGCGTAGGAAATATTAGTTCCTGATTGGAAAGTATAATCCGAATGGGCCTGTTGCAAATTTTTGCTGGAACAAAAAGGAGGAGTTGTTTCCTACAGAAAATGTCTCAAATATCATGATGAGCTCATCGGCAAAGTCTGAAATGCGCTCCCAACTTCACAATCTGCGTTCGAAATAAGCTTCCCGCTTCAAAACGATTCTACAGCACAGGCGAAAATTTCGTAAGAGTAGTCGCTCCATCCAACCCTTGCGCACTAGGATGCTAAATAATATTCAACATGTTTGACGCTCCCGCGTGCAAATCGTAAGGAAGCACTATGGTCTTGACATCGTGCAACTAATGATTTTTCGAAAATAAGTAAAGAATAGTAGTTCTTTAACGCAAAATGAGGTTCGTAAATCGTGAAAGTAAGTTGCATGAATTCCACGTTGAACACATCTGCAATTTCTGAAATCCATCCCCGGAACGTATAAGAGTAGTTTGCACAGTGCATTTTAAAATTTCGGATTTCGGGATCATAAAGTTCCTATGGGCTAGTTGCGCGCTGGTGACAGAATTCCATTTGATGCTTGATTCTTGTAAATTAGTTAAAAATCAATAAGATCCGTCCAAACATCAATTTTCTACGTCCAATACTAACCGAGATATAGCGCTTTGAAAAACTCGGTTTATGATGTCATCCGCAATGCGGCAGTGACACCCTTGGTTGTTTCCACCTTGCTTTCATCAGTCAGTGTAACGCTCATTCGCACTGGTTAGCCAACGTGAAAAGCGGATGAAAACAAGGTGGAAGAAACCAAGGGTGCCACTACCGCGGTGGATGACGTCAAAAACCTTTGTCAAAGGCGATTTTTCGGTTAATATTGAACGTAGATAGTTGCCGTTTGGACAGATGATTATTTTTAGCTGATCAACAAAAATTAAGCATTATGACTAAATTCCGTGACCAGCACAACTGAACCATTGTTTGGAATGGATCACGTAAGAGAAAAAATTTTTCTCGGACCTCTGATTCACTTTAGTGACTTCGAATTCCATCGAGGAGGGCTCCGTCCCCGAGCTTTGGGTATCAGTATTTTGATCAGAGATGAGCCAATTTTCGAGTTCTTGATATCGATTTTGGTTGAATCTTTCCGCATCTTCTGATTAAGATGAAATAAAGTAAAAAGCCTGACAAGAACCTTGATTTTCAAAGTCGGAAACTCTTTTTACTTCCCTGCAGGCTGATTATTGAAATTTACGGACAAAAAAGACATATGAAATATGGAGCGATCTCATTGGTTGAAACTGGTGGTTCTTAAAGACTGAGGGGGAAAATGATGGACTAACTAAAGGGTCTCGGTTGCCGTCAGTTAGTCCAGCACCTACTTCCTTTGTCCATTACAACCACCCGCTTCCACCAATAGGATTCCTCTACATCCCTTTTGTCTTCTTAGTCTATGGCTTTGTCTATAAATTTCAATAGATCGTTTTCGATACATCAAATAGGTGAGATTGTACCGATATCGATTGATTCAACATATAAACATAGCCTCAAAAGTCAATCGAGTAATCTAAGTAAACAGGGTTTTTTTGATAGATTTTTGATTCTCAGGAGTACTAAATGGCATCGGAAGGTGAAATAGTTAGGAATTTTCTCATTTTCAGCTTTTCCGACTGAAATCCTGAAAGTTTTGTTTGAGGCTATGTTCTATTGTTTTGAACCAAACGATACATCGAACCACTATCGAAAACGATCGATAACCGGCCTGCTGGGGCTTTGAAGAGCTCATTTACTTCCACAAATGCAAGTTTTTCTCTGGAGCATTAAAACACAAGCGGAAAAGTTCTAATACTGTCGTATTAGAAAAGCGCTCAGGTGTTAGTCAATGTATTTAGTGAGGAAAGGAAGTATAAACTCGGTCGACTTGGCTGGGAAATGGAAATAAAGCATCAGCTGATATCAAACAAAGGTTACCAAGGAAACCGTAAACGCGTTTTTTTGTTTCCCAAAACTGATAGTCACCGTTGAGCTCATCAGGCGCGTTTTTTTTAGGCTTCATTTATTCTCAACGATCAATTTCGATAAGAATTACTCTACCGCTATGGAATTTTCTTATAGACAAACGATCGAAACTACCCGCGCATTACGTTAAAAGCGTAAAATACGGGTTTCACAGCTGCGCCATTTAAACGAATTAGCACTAGTATACTAGTACTCAGAGGCAAGTCGAAATCAAAAAGCGCTGCCTATCGGCTGAGCGCTTAATAGTTTATTTTGAATGGACCACTTCCTCGGAACTCACTGAATGATCAGAAAAAAGAGGAAGGAAAAAAATAGCGGGAGGGCGGGCGGCAACACGGTGGAAAGTCGACGTCTCTCTCGGCAGACCTTAACAATTCGCAGGCGGAGAAAAGGACAAGCATTAATCACCACTCTCTATTCATAATTAATTACTTCCGATATTTCTCGGGAGCCGGCGAAAACTTTGCGTCGTCCTGCGGCGAGCGGGCTCTAAATACCGGGGACCTCCGCGAAATATCTCAGCCGCGTTACCGAGCGAGGATTGAATTACGAGGAACGAGCTTCCGAAGCTCTCTATTAAACCCCCGTGCGTTACTCTCAGCTTGGCGCCCAGTAGGCTCAAAGTAAACAGTTTTCGCGTCACTAACTTGATTTCAAGTTGAAAATGGCAGTCAAGACTGAGGTGCGTTCGCCTGCTCACACCTTTTTTTTATTAACGCACGTGTCGCAGGCAAAGAATGAAATCAGGCATTTTGTCAAATGTCTAGGCGAATAGCTAAATTTTGAGTGTCTACGAAATTTTGTGAATTTATGGCGGAGAGCTCATGAGTTTTCAATTTTTGTGGAAAAATATATCATCAAACCTATAAACTCTTTTTGTCTCTACCTCTTAAATTTCTTCTCATATTATAAATGTTGAAATTCTAAAAATGCTGTATTCTCTGAAATGCTGAGAATTTCCAGATAAGTGTCTACTCAGGAGCTAAACATCGTTTGAACTACTATTTTGTGGTGCAAATTTTTACTGAGAATTTTTCCTTACGGGGTCAATTGATTACTTTGTCTAAAATTAGGAAAAGAATCAGAATTTCAACCTTAGCTAAAATATTTGACTATTTGCCTGGGCATTTGACAAAATGCATGATTTTACTATTTGCCTGCGACACATGCACTAAAATAAAGATACGAGCTGTTCGGACACATCGTGTTAAAGAGCGCGCCCACATCAACAACGAAAAAAAAGGATGCTGACCTAACATTCTCACTGAAAAAAAAAAACTTCGATCATATGAACCGAATGTACGGTGTTCAATATCTGCCGTATTATTCGGTTTATGTAACCACTCTCTCGGTTCTGGGAACCGTATCTTCGGTTCATGCAACCGAGCATTTAAACCGAACGGAACTAATAAAAAAGCTTGGTTGAATAAACCGAAGATACGGTTCCCAGAACCGAGAGAGCGATCGCATGAACCAAACAATACGGCCGATATTGAACACCGAACGTTCGGTTCATACGACCGAACTTTTTTTCTCAGTGTGGATGTGAAAAAGTGTAAGACAACTCACAAAAAACTGAAATAACCGCCACAGCAGTTAGTTTTACATCTTGACATCGCTAAAGTAACTGCTTTAGCGATTAATTCAGGGTTTTGTGAGCTATTAAATACTTTTTTACATCCAGAATGTTACAGTAGCATCCTTTTATTTCGGTGAAGGTCGATAATAGCTTGGGATGAATTAATTTTGAAAATGAACAGAAAACAAATGTACATCTTGATTGGAACGATAGCACTTTTGGAAAAGCCAATGTATCACTTTAGGCCAGGTCCACCATCTTGGATTTTGGAATTTTACTTAAGAATCGAGTTTCCCGTCTAAAAATACTCCCTGTTACCGAATTTCACGAAAAACGATCGAACAGAAGCTAAGATAGCATTTTATGCAACATCCGCCATCTTCAATTTTAAAATTTTAAAAATATAACTAAAAATTCGATTCTTGTCAAAGAAAACCTTACCCCATCCTTAATGAGCGCGCTCAGAAACTATAAAAGTTTGAAGAGCATGTTTTTCTTCAGGTGAACCTCTTTCGTTGGCCACCAATACAGCACATTAGGCCACGTCCACCGTCTTGGCTTTTGAAATTTTGAAAATTTTACATAAGAATCTAGTTTTTCGTCTAAAAATACCCTAAAACCAAGTTACACAAAAGTAGATCGGGCAGGAGCCGAAATAGTATATACCTATCAAACCCAAAAAGTGAGAAAAAGTCAAGCGAAATTTGTAAAAATAATACGTAAAAAGTGACTCCGGACCATTGGAGTAACTACTGTCTTCGCTGTGATTGTATATGCTCGAGCTTTATCGTTATGCACGGTCACAAAGCTCTGGAACCGGTCCCAACTGGGTTAGGTTGGGTTAAGTTAGGTCACGCAACAAAACTACCTCATCGACGAAGCGGGAGGTATCACTCGAATTGAAGGGGCCCAATCCTGAATTTGTAAACACTATTTCAACACCATTCTTCGATAGAGCTTTTTAAGACTCTTCATCTCTTGCAATACACTATAGGCAGCCTTGCTGCAAGAAAAACCGCGTGCGGACAATTTGATGTTGCAAAATTTCTTCAAAGATTTCTTTACGCCTTCAAACCCAGCGATACTCTCCGCATTGCCAAGGAGTTAGTTCAGTTGCTTAACCGAACCTAACACAGATTATTGATGGCATTTCACAAACTCGCGGGTATGCTAGCTGGCACCATGTATCCGAGAAGAAGGTGCTAACGTATGTTTGAATTCAAAGCATAATAATCCCTACTTCCAATCTCGTTTTTTCACTTTAAACCGATTTAATTTGTTGATTAAACACGAATAGATTCCAACTTGCCGGCGATTGCCAATTGCCAGCAACATGAATACCTGAGAATGATTGTGAAGAAATTAATGAGAAAAAAAAATACTGAATGAACAATCACAATCACTACCAGTGCAAATGTTAATTGAACAATACTAAAGCACGTTATCGATGAACAAAGTGCAGAAAAGCAATTCTCGGAAAACACGATTTTCCAGGAGAGCAAAAAAAACTGTCTGAATTCCTCTTTCCTGTCGGTAGGAGGGTAATACTTCTTGAGGATAGCAAGAATAAGATGTTTCTTAAAACTCCATCAGCGGTTTTAATACTTTCTCGAACTGTTCGAAAATACGGCAGAAATGCCACGATTTGCGTTTTTGGCACTAAAAATCGACACTTCATCAAGAGATAGGCATTTTTGCAATTAGTGTTTTAAACTGGTTGGTGGATTTGGATCATTTAAAGACTGAAAAACGGGTTTTACACTCAAAATTCCTTATCAGATAAGATTTAGTTGGTCATTGATGCTCCATCCAGCCATGCTTTACGCTTGCCTAATGGACCAGCGGATGAAGTAACTTTTCTTCAAATTCGATTATTCACAGTTAATCAACGAAAGCTCATTTTATCCGTGCGAAACTTTTTAAATTCACACCGCTTTTGAGTAAGTTGCGATCTTGTAAACGGCGACGTTTAAGTTTCGCTTCAGAATACGATGACCTAACCCAGGGACATAAAATACACAATCTGATCCAGCCGCCTGCGCTCTCTTCTTTGGAATAAGACGGAGAGACAAAAAAGAATATTATATATTTTTTAAATTCTTATTCCTCGGCATTTTTCGAATATGAGGCTCGATTTAAAACCAAAAATTATGAAATTTTTGGTCAACATCGTTGTACAAAGCCAGTCACAATGGATACAAAAGAGCGCCTTCAAATCAATCCCTGAACCCTAAGGAGCCAATGCCGGGGGCCGGCCCCCTGAACACTACGGTGCCAAAGCCGGGGGCCAGCCCCCTGAACCCTAAGGAGCCAATGGCGGGGGCCAGCCCCCTGAACACTACGGAGCCAATGGCGGGGGCCAGTCCCCTGAACACTACGGAGCTAAAGCAGGGGTCAGCCCCCTGAACCCTAAGGAGCCAAAGCCGGGGGCCAGCCCCCTGAACCCTAAGGAGCCAATGCCAGGGGCCAGCCCCCTGAACACTACGGAGCCAAAGTCGGGGGCCAGCCCCCTGAACACTACGGAGCCAAAGTCGGGGGCCAGCCCCCTGAACACTAAGGAGCTAAAGCCGGGGGCCAGCTCCCTGAACCCTAAGGAGCCAAAGCGGGGGGCCAGCCCCCTGAACACTACGGAGCTGAATCCGGGGGCTTCAGCTCCTTCGTTTGACAGGAAACCGAACCAACATCGTGGCTTGAAATTTTCACATAATATTCTTCACGTGGAGAAGAAAAATATCCGAAGTACTCAATAAATGATGTTAAGTGGTTTTCCATATGAAAAATAAAGTATGACAGGAAGTCTGCAACGCCGCAAACCGATAAACGCATTTCTGCAGTTTCACCATCGATTTGGCAACGTTACGTTTAGTTAAGCTGATTTCGGAGAAGACCGCCCATGAGATGTTAGAGTTTTCTGCTCGTCCCGTGGGAGAGAAAACGGGTCTACATAACACGCGGAGGGCATTCAGAGGAATTTATGTGGATTTCCATGCTCTACTTTACTTTAATGGTCTATGCGTAAAGTGGGAGTCTGAAGTTGCCCGTCCAGGGGTCAAGTTGGAGATATTCCCTCGACTGAAAATGCTTATCTTCCCGCGACTAGAGTTCCGCGGGGCAAGGGACGAAGGTACGAGGGTGAACTAGACGTGAGAGGTGAGCGTAACATGCAGGGATGTACTGCCGTGCTGAGGAAAAACGCCGTATGAACCTTCAGGCGTTGCCAAATCTCCTTTGATAAAACAAGAATTTCCAGGTGAACTTATGGAATATTTTCCTTCCAATTTTCAGATAATTTTATTAGCAATTTCACCTAAATTTCCTGAAAATTTCAAGGCAAAATATTCATAACGCTCCTCAAAAATAAACATTTTATCGAGGGAAATTTGGCAACTCTCGGATGTTCATACGGCGTTCTTCCTTGGCACGGCAGTGTGACCCTTGGCACAGGCTACGACATAATTACTCCTTTCGCTACGAACCATACGCGAGTCTCTCGCGGAAGAGCGCAGATGAATTGGACTCAATTTTAAAATTAGGAACTACAATTTCCGGCTTATCCTTTAGAAATCTTATGTGCGTAGGGAAACTCATGGTAAATACGTAGTTTCTAAACTGAACGATGAATTGTAATTACGATGCGTAGCGCATTTTGCGCGTTATTAATAGATAGTACATACATATCCTGGATTGCATTTTGCAAAAAGGAACCAGAAGCATTGCAATGGTGCTAAGATTGTACAACTTCATCCTTTGCAATACAATTATTAAAAACATGAAAAAATATTAAATTTACATGATAATTTTTGTTTTAAATATACAGTTCGTAGCTGGTTAAATGGAAAATGTCCATAGATAGTCAGGTTTTTCTTCCAAGACAAAAGAAGTAGCACAATTTTAGCAACATTGCAATGCTCCTTGTTCCTTTTTACAAAATGTAACCTCCTAAATGTCGTAGTATTTATCCTTGGAGCTTTACATAAATTCTACACATTGTCACCTTCCGGCCAAAGTATCCCAAACGCCATGCAACGTTTCAAAATTTCCGCCGCCATTTTAGTTTTTTACAGAGAAATTGTTGGTTGAATCTGTTTGAAAAGTTCACTGAATTTTATAGGCAGCACAAAGAAAATTCAGTGAAATTATCGGTCAGCTTCGTCAAACGATTTCTCTGTAAAAAATAAAATGGCGGCGAAAATTTTGAAACGTCGCATGGCGCTTGAGATACTCTGGCCGAAAGGTGACGACATCTTGGACTAATTTTCAGCGAACAACGATACGTATAAATAGAATTGATCGAAATTTGGACCAAATTCCACAAAGTTCTTGACTATCTCAAAAATATTGTTACAGCAGTACACTCAATTCCTAAAATAGATTGCATTCCGTGCGTGTCCATTACGTGGCTCCACAGAGCCGAACATTGATTTTTTTGCTGAACCTGCAAATTTTCATGTTTATTTCGTCAAATTTTTTATGTTAGAGGGTGTGTCCCACAGACAATTCTACGAGGAAACCACTTTTAAAATCAGGCTTAAAACCACAACGTTTTATATTAGAGGAGTTACAAGCTTTTGAACTGTCCACAATGGACCACTAGACAGGGTACGAAGTTAAGCATTCTGAAACATGTTTCTTTACCAAAATTTTACGTAAAACACGATTTGCGCAACGAAAATTACTGAAATAAACTCCTAACCAATATATGTAATATTTCTTGAATTCAAACCTCCCGCTCGTGAAAACTCAATGGTCTACGTGAGTCAAATCGCACTCTTAAAATTACCGTGACACTCTCTGCAATATGAAAATCTGGCAACCTTCATCTTGAAGCTTTGGCTCAGCTGTAGCAAGTTTTTTATAGTTTGAACAACATAGGGTGGGAAATGAACGGTGCTGGATTGCGAAGCCTGCCGAAACAGTCGTAGTACGCGATTGGACTCACGTAGAGCTTTGAGTCTCTTGTAAGCGGGCAGTTCAAATTCCCCGTACATACATATAGGTCGCCTTGCAGCACTCCCACGCGCTCTAACTACGCTCCTAACTACTCTCTGTCGTTCCACAAACCTTGAGGCATTGAGCACCTTAACATTTCTGCTTCAATCCCCTTCCTCCAACCTCTCATTGGGCGGCCTCTGCGCCTTCTCCCAGGAGGAACCCAATCAAGGACCTTCTTAGGCAACCGGTCTCCTGCCATTCTACCAAATGAGTTGTTTCGTCATAATGTCATACACGATGGTCTATTTGGCATCCATAATCTCTCGTACCGTTTCATTCCTGACGCAATCCTTTCTGGGAATACCAGTGGATCTACGCCAGAAGTTCATTTCTGTTGCCTCTGAAACCTCCCGGGTCCGCTGTTTTCCTCGTAACCAATGTGAAATAAAAACGTTGATATCTTCGTTAGGAGTTGGTTTCGGTGATTTTTGCTACGCAAATCGTATTTTACATGAAATTCTGCTTAAGAAACATGTATCAGAATACTTAAATTGACCACTGGACAAGGTACAAATTTCAGCATTCTGATACATGTTTCTAACCAAAATTTCACATGGAACACGACAAGTACAACGAAATTTACCGAAATTAACTCCTTACGAAGATATTTAATGATTTTTGATGCGTGAATTCAAACCAACGCTCATGCAAACTCAACGCTCTACGTGATTTACATCGCGCGCTAATCTTTATCATGACAGTCTCTGCAATATAAAAATCTGGCAACCTCGATCTTGACGCTTTGGCTCAGCTTTAGCAAATTGCTTATAGTTTGAACAACACATGGTGGGAAATGAACATTGCTCGATTGAGATGCTTGCTGAAACCGTTGCACGGGAAAAAAGTGTGAGGAGTTATCCCCTAAAATTGTGGTACTACCCCAATTTGTTGGATGATATGGACATTTCTAAGTAATTTTGGTAGTATCGCAACTCAAGTTGGGGTAGTACCCCAGCATTTGAGTTAATAACCTAATTTATTGGGGTACTGCCACAATTAATCGGGGTATTACCACAATTAATTGGGGTAATACCACAATGAATAGGAAATGTCCATATCATCCAACAGTTGGGATATAACCCCTATCTTAGAGCGCGAATTGACTCACGTGGAGCTTTGAGTTTCTGATGAGCGGGCAGCTCAAGTTCCTCGTAACCGATGTGAGATAAAAATGTTAATATCTCCGTTAGGAGTTGGTTTCGGTAATTTTCGTTTTGCGAATCGTGTTTTACGCGAAATTCCGGTTAAGAAACAAGTATCAGATTGCTTACATTTGTAGCTTGTCTAGTGGTCCATTGACTCGTTGCGTTGTGCGACGGGAGCGCGCCCTAGTGCTCGGATCGGGAAGCAGCATGGAGCACGCTTTCCGGGAAGCGCGATCCTCGGGGGCGCGTGGCGGGCGTGGGAGCATGTTTGAATTTTACAAAACTTGCACGGCGGGGCATTAACTAACCTCGCAAGAAATATAAAGCGAACGAGTGAATAAAAAAGCACTCAAACGCCTTTAAATATTAAAACGCTCTCCGGTTGGCGGTAGGGGTGGGGTGGGAGGAATGCATTCCGGATCCCGGCAAGACAAGCACAACACTGCCGCGCTAAGGAAGAACGCCGTATGAACCTTCAGGCGCTGCCAAATTTCGATTGATAAAACACAGATTTCCTGGTAAACGAATGCATATTTGTCTTCCAATTTTTCAGATAATATTGTTCGCAATTTCACCTTAACTTCCTGAAAATTTCAAGGAAGAATATCCATAACTTTCCTCACAAATAAACGTTTTATTGAAAGAAATTTGGGAACTCTTGAATGTTCATACGGCGGTCTTCCTCAGCACGGTAGAATACGTTGCCCCTCTGACGTAAGGACGTATCTCGATTTCCGCATGAGCCTTCTTTTGCGTATAAATCCATGTCTTCTGGGGCTCATGTTAAAATTGAGATACGCCCGTGCGTCAGAGGAACGAAGAATAGTCGCACCGCACCGACTCGCACATAACTTCAACGCTGCCGTGCTAAGGAAGAACGCCGTTTGAGCCTTCAGACGTTGCCGAATTTCTTTCGATAACACCCGAATTTACTGGGAAAATTGTGAATATATCCCCCAAGATTTTCAGACGGTTTTTCACGCACTTCAATCTAAAATATCGGAAAATTTCGAGGAAAAATAATCTTAAGTGCAAAGCGAATTCCTTAAAATTTTCTAGAGAATCCGCACAAAGGTTCTCTTGTAAAAAATTAAATTGCCCCGATGTCCCGTTAATTTTGACAATATCTGATGCGGCTTGGTTCTTTTCTGCTAAACTTTACAGAGGCTCATCCGTGGAACTGTTGACCGTTGCCTTACGAACCCGACAATCTTCGGAGGTAACCGATGTGTTCGGTACACATCCTAGAACACATCATTCGATTTTCAAAAGAGTTTCGTGCGGAAATAGCTGAGAAATTAAAGAGTTGAAATCAAGTTGAGAGCCCCAGTGCTTCCAGGACTTTATGTCCACCTACTTTTCGTCCATTAAATAAATGTCCACCGCTATTTATGTCCACTAAACGTTAAGTTCGGTCTTTATTAAGTCCACATGATTTTATGTCCAACCATGAATATGTCCAAAATTGTCGACATGTTATGTCCACATTTTTTCCTTCTCATTTAAATGACAGGAACCACCTCAAGAATAAATGCATACTACTACTAGTTAGTTAGTTCAACGTCACAGGCTATATATTAACGTCTTTACAGAGAATTTTGAAAATGGGAGTATATACGAAAATTTAGATTTTTAAATTAAGAGAGGTGAAGAGTTCCTTCATTCTTAAAAGCATTTCATTCATGAATCAAGTCATGAAAGAGAACAGACTCTAAGAACAGATAAAAACATATGTTCATGTGTACACTGTACGGATATAATAAGATGAAAACCAAAGCGGGAGCCTAGGAAACGCTCCAATGCCAAATTAAACATTTTCCAGTAACAGATGCAGTCAAAATTGAAAGTTCTCTTTTACTAGTTATTTCGTGCGCCTTCAATCTTGTAGGATACTGTGCAACGCCTCTGACGCGAAATAGTCGCTTAAAGCGTTGCTACGCGGCAGGCAACCAGCGTGACACTCGCATGGGCGCCTACAAACCTAACTGGATACTTCACGCGTCGCGCAATGCGTGAAGTATCCCGTTAGGTTTGTAGGCGCCAGTGCGCGTTCTGCGCTGCTAACACGCAGCTCCGCCCTGTGTTAGGCTCTAATATTTTAACTCGCAGAGTCAGCGTTTTTCAACTCATGATTTTGAAATGTTTGCACTCTCTGCATTGATTATTCCCTTTTAAACTGATGAAAAAGAAATATGTACTACTGGAAAATATAATGTGTTTTTTGTAAATATAATAGTCGTTCTGTGTCAAATTTAATGATTTACAAAGCATTCAAATTTATTCTTTTATGTTTTGGGCTTTTACTGTACTGCAGCATGGTGTAAGCGCAACTAAACTCTCAAAATTGGACGTATTTGACTCAAGAAGGTCGATGTACAAATAAGTTTAAAACAAAAAATTGCGTGCTTCTTAGTTTGTTTCCTCTTTTATTCATTTTTGTATAGTTTCTTTCATCACAACTACGGCTCATTGAGATTCATATCGATGCCATTACTTGGAAAAGGTTTTACAAATATTTACCACGTTTTAAAAATGTAAATGTTTTCAAAATGAAGTAATCAATTTCATTAAAAAAAAGAATGTGCATTTAAGGCATATTTTATATCGATAATTTCAAGGATAGAAATGAAACCAAGTATTTACCAAAGACTATTTGAAAAGATGAATCAAAAGAAGAAATTAACATTTCATTTAAAATATGAGTTACGATAACAACACTCATTCTCTCTTAATTTTCTCATTTCGATATTGTCAATATAATTGTACACACAGACTAAAATATGACGCTTGAATTTGATTTTAGTGGACTTTACATTTGTGGACTTAACTTAGTGGACGTTTAAGTAATGGACTTGACAATAGTGTGGGCTTTAGAACTGTGGACGTAAAAATTGTGGACGAAAAGTCTGTGGACGTAAAAAAGAGAACATAAAGTCCGTGTACCACCCCAGTTTGTGCGTAGAACAGACGGTTTCAAGAGAAGTCAGCCGAAAATTTTAGGGAATCCCAAAAGTTGCTTCCTTTGACATAGGAGCTCTCACAAAATGTCAAGTCTCTATCTCAATTTTTTCAAAATTTACAAGTGTGGTGTTCGGTCCTAGTGGTGCAGGACTCTCGGATCACCCTGTATATTAGTTGGATTCAAGAGCGCTGCAGGTAATAGAAATGGATGGAAAGAGCCGATAAAAAATTGGTATAAATCGTCAACATAAAAATTGTTCTATGACTTGACTCACCACAATTTTGTTGTTTTTGAGAGTATTTGAAAATGTCATTAATTTCGTACCTGGAACAGAAGAGAGAGATTAATAATTAATTGGTGTGGTCGAGGCCCATTAAATGAAAAAAGTTGGTCAAGTATAAGAAGATGATGGACATTTGTTGAATTTAGCATGACAAATCGGGTAGGTTCGAAGTCAAATTCGGAGATCACGATATTTTCTGCCCAGTGGCGTGGCGTGCTTTGCGATTTTTCGATTGATCAGCTATTTAAACCTATGGAGAAGGGTCGTTAATCAGGGTGTCCGTAACGAACACCTTCATAATCGTATCTTTATCACAGCCTCAAAATAATGAGGAAACATCGATAATCGATCATTCACGCTTCGCCATTTAAGGTACCATTAAGCTTCCTTAAATTAAAGTTAAAACCGTACCAAGCCTTCTCAACGGAAGAAAGATATGAATACGGCAAGTAAACATAAGATATCATTTTTGGGGTCTTTAGGATGTACTATCCTGGACGTAGGACGGTTTCAGTTGTTTTTGAATGTTGTCGTAATTCGTCGTTTCTTGGACGTAGGAACGTCACCCCATTCCAAGGTTACAAAATTGAATCAAACAATTCAATTTTCTACAAGAATATGCCTATGCAATTTTGTCGAAGGGTTTTCTGAAAAAAAAAAATAAATGGGATCCTGAGTCCAGACGTTTAAAAATTTAGACAGAAATACTCTTGAATCAATCGGATTTTTGCTTGAATCAAAAGGAAAGCCGTTTAAATTACGAGGCTTGGCTCTCCATTGAAGCAAAACTCCGACTGAATCAAGAGTATTTTTGTCAAGTCTTTTAAGAGCCCGGACTGTAGGTCCAAGGATTTTTTTTAAAAAATCAATGAAATTTTAATTCAGAAATACACAAAATTCTCCTGGTAAAAATGGAATTTTAGTAGGGTTGCCACAGAATTTGAAAATAAAATTCCCCTACATTTCCGTGATTTCCCTGACGAATTATGCTAAAATTCCCTGACAATTGGAGATATACCAGATCGTTCGGAAGACATAATTTGTAATAGTTTTCAGGCAAAATTTGTTGTTCGGAACGTCAGTCCCATTCAAGAAAATTAGATAAAAGTGACTGGACAATTTTTCCCCGACACTACACTTCCAGGATTGCCCTGACTTTTAAAAATTCCCTGACAATGCCAGGTTTGCCCGGTATTTCCTGACTGTAGCCACCCTGAAATAATTTACTAGGGGAAGGACGAAGGAACGTAACTCCATTCCAAGGTTGAAAAATTGACTCAAACACTTCAATCTCTTACAAGAAGGTACCTGCGCAAATTTTGTCTGATTTTTTCATGATATAAGAAGATAAATCAGTAAAATTTTCACTCGAAAAGACCCAACATGTAGATGTTGCATGTGTGAGGATTTTGCGATTTGACTGTTGATTTTAATGTAAAAGTTCACGAAAAACACGAGGGTCCCACTAGTTTTCTCTGAAAACAACTCCCAAGCTTAAAAAAAGCTCTCAACTTGAGGCCAAAATGGAGGGGATATCCCACGCTATCCTGAGAGTCCACCTCTACATCAAAACAAACTCTCCATGCAAAGATAGGGAGCAAATACATTTACAGGGATGCCAAGTTTTCAGTTTTAGAGTCCCCAAATAAAGTGGCAGCCCTGTCGATGTATTTGCTCCCTATCTTTGCATGGAGAGTTTGTCTTGATGTAGACGCGAACTCTCAGGATAGCGTGGGATATCCCCTCCCTTTTGGCCTCAACTTGAGAGCTTTTTTTGAGCTTGGGAGTTAATTTCAGAGAAAACCAGTGGGATTATCGTGTTTCTTGCGAACTTTTACATCAGAATGAGTAGTAAAATCGAAAATTCCTCACACATGCAACATCTCCATTTTGGGTCTTTCCGAGTGAAATTTTCACTGATTTATCTTCTTATCTCATGCAAAAATCAGACAAAAATCAGACAAAGCGCAGGCACTTCTTGTAAAAGATTGAATTGTTTGAGTCAATTTTTCAACCGTGGAATGGAGTTACGTTCCTTTGTCCTTCCGCTAGTAAATTATTCCAGGGTTGCTACAGTCAGGAAATACCGAGAAAACCTGGAATTATCATTGAATTTTTAAAATTCAGGGCAATCCTGGAAGTGTAGTGTCCGGGAAAAATTGGTGCAACGTGCACGTGCAACATCTCCATTCTCCTAGTAAAAACGCACTTTACCAGGGGAGATTTGGCAACATCGGAATTCAGTTACGTTCTTTCATGAGGGAAACGACAAACTGGAGGAGGATCCAGTCGTCGTCGTCGGTTCAGTGCTCCGTCGAGCGAGGCCGCGCGCACCGGAGAGGAAACATGAGGAAGGACAACGGGAAAGGGACAATATTTGATGGAGAATATTCTCGGCAGGCCAGAAGACATTGAGCTAATATTTGCCCAGCTAATGTTCCCCCGCGGAGGAGTTTTCAGGCGATCGGGCAGAATCGGGACCGGCGATGGCTTTTTCACATTAGCGGACCCCCCCCCCCCTACCACACTCCCCAGCTCCGGGTAAATCTGCAAAGTTGACTGATGAATTATCATCCCCTCGGCTTCCTCCCGTTCGAGAGTCTCACAGTGGCACAGTGCGGCCCTCTCTGGACAAAAATAAAAAATTCACAACAGTAGAAATACACGGGGGAAAACACGAGAAACAAGGCTAAAATGGACCGCGTTTAACAGAAAGGTACCAAGCCACATCAGCCATTGCATTGCCAAATTTAATCGGGCGCAGTTTAATTTTTTACGAGAGAACGTTTGTGCGAATTCCTTTAAAAATGTTTGGGAATTTGCTTAAGCCAGCAAGAACTCAAGAGGAAAAATATAGCATTCGAGTGCAGTTTCGAAATCTGTATCGAATGCGATATTTTTCATTTAAATATATCTTATTATGTTAAATTTTGTTGTCATATTTGGTGCATGAATTCTTTAGTCTCGTGACAACAGAGTCGCGATCTCAAAATTTGAAAAAAATCACAAGTAGCTGAAATAGAAATAATGCGTGTGTGAGGAATTTGCGATTTGATTATTGATTTTTATGTAAAAGTTCGCGAGAAACACGATGGTGCCACTGGTTTTCTCTGAAATCATCTCCCAAGCTCAAAAAAAGCTCTCAAAGTGAAGCCAAAATGGAGGGGATATCCCGCCCTACCCTGAGAGTCCACCTCTACATCAAAACAAACTCTCCATGCGAAGATAGGGAGCAAATACATTGACAGGGCTGCCACTTTATTTGGGGACTTTACAACTGAAAACACGGCAGCCCTGCTAATGTATTTGCTCCCTATCTTCGCATGGAGAGTTTGTCTTGATGTAGAAGTGGACTCTCAGGATAGCGTGGGATATCCCCTCCATTTTGACCACATCTTAAGAGCTTTTTTTGAGCTTGGGAGTTGATTTCAGAGAAAACCAGTGGGACCATCGTGTTTCTCGCGAACTTTTACATAAGAATCAACAGTCAAATCGCAAATTCCTCACACATGCAACATCTCCATCATGGAACGAATCTATGCGATACATCGCACGTCGCTCTGACGCAAAAAATGGCGTCCGTCGAATCACCTTAAACCCGTTTTGGATAATCATTTCTCGTCAGGGCACGCTGCCCCTCCGGGAATCGATACATTTCCATAGGTTTAAACGGAGAGAAAACAATGTTGCCAACTCCCCGGATCCGCGAATTCCGATCGTGAGACGACTGTGTCGGGCGGGCTTTGGGGGTCGGGGCGCCCTCCCTCGCCGAACGCTCCCTGGGCGCGACCCCCGGTTCTCACGGTCGAATCGCGGTTCGCTTTGAAAAATCCCCTTCTCATAATTTTACGATCCGAGTTGAGTTGGCGCGCCCCGAAACTTTTCCCGGCCCGCTTCTCCTCGAGAGCTACACCGATGGCGAACATTCTCCAAACGACGCAACTTACCCGCCGCCGCGGCCTCGGTGCACGGCTCTCAAGATTCCCCTCCCCTTCTCCCTTGCCTCATACCCCCTACCCACCGGCAGCGGTCGACGCCGCCCACGAACTTAATACAGCTCGAATTAATAAAGTCACAAATTGAATTTTGAGGCAAGATGGCGGGGTTGCCCCTTGTTGGACCACTACTGCCGTGCTAAGGAAAAACGCCGTATGAGCTTTTAGGCGTTGCCAAATTTCCTTTTGTAAAACCCGAATTTCCCAGTAAACCTATGAATATATTCCTACAAATTTTATAGAGAATTTTGTTTGAAATTTCATCTGAAGTTTCTGAGAATTTCAAGGAAAAATATTCATAACTTTCCTCAAAAATAAACATTTTATCGAATGAGATTTGGCAACTCTCGAAAGTTCATATGGCGTTCTTATTGCCGTATGAGCCGGCAAAAATGCCGAATGAGCATTCGAATGTTGCTAAATTTTCTCTCGAAGAAAATTCATTTTTGAGGAAAATTGGGAATATTTTCCCTCAAAATTTTCAGACTATTTAAATCAAATTACGAACACAATTTTCTGGTGAAAATTGGAAGGAAAATATTTACGAATTTCCCCGGAAATTTTTGATGTATCAAAGAAAATTTGGCAACGGCTGAAGGCTCATACGGCGTTTTTCCTCAGTGCGGGGGACTAGACATTGCTTGCATTAATTTTCGTTAAGATATGTTCCCGTATCGAAATTCCATGTTAAACTCACTGGAGTCTTCCGAAATTAACTTGTAAGTGAGAAATTAACGTCAGGACAAGTCAATTTAAACTTCCAGCTCAAGGAGGAGCCATAATTCCCGGACATAGGAACGTAACTCCATTCCAAGGTTGAAAATTGACTCAAACAATTCAATCTTTTACAAGAAAGTACCTGCGTAAATTTCGTCTAAAGTTTTTCTGCCGCGTTGTCTTCACTCTCTCAATAAAGGGACTCTGGCTTCAGTAATTTTTGTTGCGCGAATCGTCTCCTACGAGAGATTTGGCTACGTAACGTGTATCAGAATGCTTAAATTCGTATCATGTCTACTGGTCCATTCAAAGCATTTTCAACGTAGATTCATTCAATTTAAGTGATTTCGGGAAATTACCTTCTTCCCTAGTCCAAATTCGCGAATACGTTATACGTTCACTAAATTCACTCGATCCATTTTCTCGAACTTTTATTTTTGCAGTTGCTCTTTTCGGCGACACGGCGGTGTATCTCTCTTGCGTCGCACAGTAGACCCAGTCAATACGAGAGATCGGACAAAATTTGGAAACTTTCAACGCTTAAAACTCCATTCATACGAAATTTTTAGGTTCTAATAATGGCGCCATTAATTTTCTCGTGAAATTTTCTTCTAGCAGCACCCCTCGAACTTTACAATGTGACGAAATAAACATCAAAATTTGCAGTTTTCGTCAAAAATTTCATGTCCGACTTCTCTAGTGCAAAACCTCTGTTGTGAAATAGCTGCTTGATCGCAGCGCGGCGGGCGGCCGGCCAGCTCATCGGCGCCTACAAACCTAAGGGGATACTTCAAGCATTGCGCAATGCCTGAAGTATCCCCTTAGGTTTGTAGGCGCCAGTGTGCTTTTCGCGCCGGCAGCATGCGGCTTTGCTCTGTGTTAGGCTCTGATATTTAAACTCGCGGAGTCAGCGTTTTTCGAAACTCATGATTTTGAAATGTTTGCACACTCTGCATGGATTATTTTCATTTAAATTGTTGGGGAAAAATTATGTATTAAAGGAAAATATAATGTGTGTGATATAAATATTGTAGTGGTTCCGTTTCAAAATTAATGATTTCTAAAGCACTTTAATTTTTCTTTTATATTTTGTTATTTTACTGTGCTGCAGCGTGGTATAAGCGCAACCAAACGCTTGAAATTGGACGAGTTTGACTGTAAAAGATCGATGTACAAATGGGTTAAAACCAAAGATTGTATGCTTTTTGAGCTCGCCCACTCGGGAGAGCTCTTTCCGATCGATTTCTTTTAGCATTACCAGTGTCGGTGGCAACAAATGGATGGTTCTCGTTGCCGTCGGAGGAACGGCCAGAATCCAATTGTTTTCAAGGTCAAAAAGTTGAATTTTGTCTTTTTTCGCGGTTTCAGTTTTCCTTGGTCGAACATTTCCGTTCCTTCATTCAACTGAGGATTCATTGTTCCTCATTTGCTACACTAGAGAGCAGCACTTTCCGGTTGTCGAGCATACCATAGCATGTTGCTACGGTTTTAGAGCAAATAACCTAATTGTATGTCATCATCCTCTTATCTTTTCAATGCAGTTTTTGTAAGCTGTTGTACTTGCAATTGTTATTATTTCTAGAGAATCTCTAGTTGACTCGATCCGCCATGCGGCGGGACGGGTCGGCGTATTATCCGGACGACTTAAGTAAAATTCTCGCGAAACGGGGACACCGAAGGGGAAAATTGGTCGTATATCTGCCAAACGGAACTACGAGCATTCAGACATGAGTCCTAAGACCCATAAGGATATATGCATGACAGGGCTCACGTCACGATGCCCGATAGGCAGAGATCCGTCCAATTGGAAAATGGATCGTAAGGAAAAGCCGCGTCCCGCGCTCGGAATCGAATGATCGATACGTTTCCATATTTCTTGAACCGCCCTCGACGCGCGGGCATTTATTACACTCCATGCGGCTAATTCTCATTTTCTGCCTCCCGACGACTTTTTATGGGTCTCTATTCGCCAACTTAGTTTCCGCTTTCCCGCCCTGGGTTCTTTCGGATTTTTCTGTCTTGCCTCCCCCCCCCCCCCCCCCCCCNCACTTCATCGTAGTCGGCCTCCTAAGGAATATTGCTACGACTGAAACTGGGGCATGCCTCGAAGAATTTTCACACAGTCTCTTTGAATACTTCACGGAGAAAAAATCCTCGTGCGTGGGACCCGAAGTTTAGATCAAATGGATCTCTGAAGTTTTCGGATTGAGCATCTGAACACTTCAGGTCTAGCTGTCGAGGTTCGGATCGCACATTTGAAACTTCAGTTCTTACACCTGAAGTACTTCAGATGTGAAAACCGAAGTACTTCAGATGTAAGAACTGAAGTTTCAGATGTGTGATCCAAACCTCAGCAGCTGGACCTAAAGAGTTCAGATGCTCAATCTGAAAACTTCAAAGATCCATATGACCTAAACTTCGGGTCCCTATCACGAAGTTTTTTTCTCCATGTTGACAGGACTGAATCAGTGAGAACGAAAACACACCAACTCTGTGACTCGAAAATGCTTAATTTTCATTAAAGACAGGCAACTTTTATAAAAATAATTGAAGTTAGCGCATCTGTTCCAGTTTGGACATTTCAGGAGTCCTTTAGTACTTGTCCTTCGGAACCAAAAATCTTTTTCTTCGACTAACTTCTTCACCTACAGTGCAGTTTTGGGTGTGTCTAGATTATTTTCATTTTTTCGAGTTGGTGTGTTTTCGCTCTCATTGATTCAACTGTTCCTGCGATTTTTTTTGATTTTTTTTTTCTGTTAAATGCTTTTGTGAGCGTCTATGAGGGAAGGACCGTAGGTTCACAAAATTTTAAAATAAAGTTAAAGATACTGACGTATGGAGGAATGGACGAATGCTCACGAAACTGATGGAACGAAATATACTCAAAAAAGTTAAACTAAATTGGAGTTTTGAAGTTTTTGGTTCAAAAATCTTGGCTGCGGTAAAATGAAGATTTAAATTGGACGTATTTCTGTCAAACGGAACTATAGACGAGTTAGAAAGATGGGGTGTACTCTAAGAGAGGTGCATAAGAAACAATGTTAAAGTAGGCGTGATTCCCTTTGGAAAGATGGAAGAGCGGGACTTTACATTCTTCCGAACAGAACTATGTGCCAACTCAATGCGGCACTCATGAGCCGTGGGAATGACAAAAGAGCGTCCTGGACAGGGCTCATGAGTTAATGCTGAGTGAAATCGAGCGACACCCGAGACAGCTTCGTTGTCGCTAACGTCACTGGCGCTTTATACTGCCCTGCTATGGAAAAATGCCGAATGAACCTTCAGGCGTTGCCAAATTTCCTTTGGTAAATCATTAATTCTCGAGAAAATTTGTAAACATCTTTCTTCCAATTTTTCAGAAATTTTTTTCGCAATTTTACTTACGGTTCTCAAAAATTTCTCAGAAAAATATTCATAATTTTCCTCAAAAATAAACATTTTAATGAAGGAATTTGGCAACTCTCGAATGTTCATACGGCGTTTTTCCTTAGCACGGCAGTATAGTTCCCATTCATTCTTGCGGCCCCCGACTAACGAGCACACCCCTCCTTTCCCACCTGTCTCTGGTTCTGTTTAGTACAGAAACGTCCTAATTAGAGTTCGACGCGTCATTCATGAGCTAGAAGCGTCTACCAGTCCATTCCGTGAAATTCTCAATGGACCACTAGACAAGGTACGAATTTAAGCGATCTGATACATGTTACTTAACCAGAATTTAGCGTAGAAAACGATTCACACAACGAAAATTACGGAAACCAACTCCTAACGAAGATATTAACGTTTTTNGATATCAACGTTTTTATTTCACATTAGTTAAGAGACAGTTGAACTGCCCGCTCACAAGAAACTCAAAGCTCTTAGAGCTTCTCAATCGAGTAATGTTCATTTTCAACCATGTGTTGTTCAAACTATTAGCATCTATTAGCTATTTAGCATTTGCTATCGCTGAGTCAAAGCGTCAAGATTGAGGTTACCAGATTTTTATATCGCAGAGACTGTCATGATAACGTTTAGCGCGCGATGTGAATCACGTAGAGCATTGAGTTTTCATGAGCGGGTGGTTTGAATTCACGCATCAAGAATTATTGAATACCTTCGTGAGGAGTTGATTTCGGTAATTTTCGTTGTGCGCATCGTGTTCTACGTGAAATTTTGGTTAAGAAGCATGTATCAGAATGCTGAAATTCGTACCTTGTCTAGTGGTCCATTTCCCCGGCGTATTTTAATTCAGGTGCGATCTGGAACCACAGGACCGCAAATGCATAAAGCCGAGGGATTTTGTGTCAGAATTCAATTGCTGTAAAAGGCTCCCGGTGCGATTAACATGAGTTCTTCGGTTCACAAAATTCCACCTCGCTGTGGCCAACAGCTCTAATTACCCCCTGTGAGTAAGAGCGCTGCCAAAATGTTCCGCGTAAACGAAGTGGACGTATATTGCTGGCCACTTCACACTCAGTGCATGAAATGCAGCTGCGAAAAGGTATTTTTATGGACCGCGAATGGCGGGGTCTTCTGCGTTGCCGAGTTCTTGTTAAACCGTAGAACTGATGAATGCAGGATGATAAGTAAACTGAAATGGATTGCATTTTGCAAAAAAAAACCAGAAGAATTGCGATGATGCTAAGATTTTGCGTTATCATCCTTTGCAATAAAATTACTGAAAACATGAAAAAAAGTGACATTTTCATTCTAATTTTGTCTTAAATTTACAGTTTTTAGCGAGTAAAATAGAAACTGTTAATGGGTAATCAGGTTTTTCTTCCAAGGCAAAAGAAGTTGCACGATCTTAGCAACACTGAAATGCTCCTTGTTCCTTTTTGCAAAATGCAATCCAAATGTCAAAAGCCCCGGACTTTTCTAAGAAATCCCCTGACTGATTCCAGCAATATTCCTTGGATTTTTGTTTCATGAGCTTTTGTTTTATGGACTACAGGGTTCATCGCGAAATGTAGTTACGCTTCATGGCGGGAGGGTGACGAATCGACCGGTGCTGTGCCAGATCCCAGATCACGATAACATAAAAAATTGCAGTCAATAATCCATTTGCAAAACCGACTCAATTTAAATCCACTTGCACAACAACTCTTCTCTACTAGAGCCCCGTGGGTATCGACCAACTACAAACTCATTCGCTAGATTTGTTTTTTTCATCGACGAGGTAAAACATGAAAGTGCTTCCACGAATTTTTCAGGGGGAGGAAATAATTCGCGCTGCACCGCACGTGAGCGCGAGGGAGCGGTTTTTAAATTCGCGTTTTTTCGCTCGGGGTACGTGCGGTGCTGGACGCATTGCATTTTAATGACCGGGGAGTTTTACGCGGAGCGTTGCATGTGCATGTGCATGTGCAGGTGCACGCGTGAGCCACTAATCTCACCGGGACACCGGGAGGTAATTCGCTCCATTCGGGATAATCTGTGGCTGGAGGGTCCCGGCCATCGCATGGCTGCCATCAGGCTGTTGCATACGGGAGATACGGCCAAGTGAGTGGATTTTTTGTCAGTGAAATCATATGATAATAACGCTGAACTACTATTCTATAGTACTATATTGTATGTATATATATACTATATTGTATGTTGCATTTTAAGAGGTGCTCCTGAAAGCAAATCTCACGAGGAGAACCACTTTTAAAACCTCAGAGTCTTGTGTAAACGCAGTTATAAGCTTTTAAAGTTTCCAAATCTTGTCGGACTTCACCCATTGACTAAATCAACTGTGTGGCGTAGGACCCTAACCGATTCTTACTTCCGATTTTTGGTATTTTTTCTGAACCGGAATCCGGATACGTCCAATTTCTAACGAATTATATTTCCGGGGATTCAATATGGAGGCAGATTATACGAATCTCACACCTCTCAAATGGGACTTTTATTTGCAGAGGCAACTTATCATAGCGACTCCGCTCCGAAAATCGGATTAAACAAAAGTTAAGTTCGGAGGTCAATGATATTTTTCGCCTTATGATGATTGATGAGCAACTTGTTGAGGATAAAATACGCATGCTTTTCAGAAGGAGGCGCACAGGGATTCCCTTTTCCGGGTATGACTCATTGAAAAAAAAGTGCTTGGCTCAAGCATGATGATCAGTGGTTACTGTGCGATGTATCGATTTATCTGCCATTTAAACCTATGGAAAAAGATCGATAAACAAGGGTGTTTGCAAAAAACACCTTATTAATCGATTCTTTACCGTAGCTTCAAATGGCGGAAACATTGATAATAATCAATCATTCACGCTTCGCCTCTGATGATGATGATGATTCTCGAAAGTTTTTTTCTATCTTAATTCAAGCTAAATTCTTCTGGGGAAATACAAATAAATGTTTTGAGTTAAGCAAACAAGTAGCTTAAATTAAGCTGCAACATTCTTCATATAAGAGATAATATTCCTTGACGGCAAATTTTGGACTTTTTTCCCAGGGTTATCATTGAGTTTTTTTTTCAAATCCGTGAATCTTTTGCTAAAACAAATAAAATTAATATAAAACCCTCAAAAAACAAGTCCAAATTCGCATACTCCCTTTCCACGTGTATATATTGTTTAAAATTGGAGGAAATTCAAGTATACTAACAATAAGTGCTATTTCTACTATTCAAAACTGCAAGAATGAGAAACTACGGAACAAGCTCATGATTAATTACATTCAGTCTGAGAAGTGAAAATCGCTTTATTTGCTGTTCACCTTTAAAGCTGTTTACAAATAAATCATGGAAAGACTAAATGCACAGTACATGTAAAATGTCATAGTTCACTTTTCAACGGTTTCGTTAAGTTTTCCGGACAAAATGAATAAATCGTGACGATATCTCTATTGCTTTAGGGGAAAGTGCACTTGATGCTGAAAAACCATTGACTTTCGGGAAACGCTGAATAGATAAATGAATAAAAGGCATCACTAAACTCCTGCAGTGGCATTTTCTGATTAAATATTTACAAAAACCAGGATTGCCGGTTTTTGGCTAATTCATTAAAGCCCCTATCTGCATAAGGGAACTAACGGCATATACGTTGCTTTCAAACTGAGCCAGAAATAGTAGTTCCTTATCGCAAAATGCAGTCCAAATAATGTCAGTCCTTCTCACGGTGGTGATCTGAAGGAACTCTAGAGACTTATATTTAACTCAATTGAAAACAACCACAACAACAATCCTTACCCATTGCAATGTACGGGAAAATACGACCCGTCTCTCTGGTCATAGCTCTTTTTATAATGCGCGGAAAGGTCACCAGTAATTATTAACGAATGGGCCTGTTGCAAACTTTTGCTAGAGCAAAAATAAGAGTTGTTTTTTGTAGATAATGCCTCAAAAATCACGATGAGCGCATCGGCAAACACTGAAATGCACTCATAACTTCACAATCTGCGTAAGAAATTTGCGTTTTTTTAAGCTTCCCGCTTCAAAAACGATACTGCGGCACAGGTGAACATTTTGTTAGAGGAGTCGCTCCATCGTCGCCAATATTCATCATGGCCGACGCTTGCTCGCAGTTCCGTGCGTGATTCGAGGAGAGTTCAAGGTCAATCAATTCGGGCGTGGAAAATATGAACGTTAACACACCGATTGTTATCCGGTCTAATCCAGTTCAGGTGTTATATCTCGTCCCATCAAACGTGTTTCGGCGGATTGGCGTCGGCCATGATGATTATTGCCGACGATGGAGCGACTCCTCTTACAAAATGTTCACCTGTGTCGTAGTATCGTTTTTGAAGCGGGAAGCTCAAAAAACCGCAAATTTCTTACGCAGACTGTGAAGTTATGAGTGCATTTCAGACTTTGCCGATGCGCTCATCGTGATTTTTGAGGCATTATCTATAAGAAACAACTCTTATTTTTGCTCTAGCAAAAGTTTGCAACAGGCCCATTGTTTCTTTTTTTAGCGAATCCATCGATAATAAACCGGGGTTGTAAATATTAATGACGAAATGTGCTCTTGGCTGTCGATCTGAAAACCCACGTTAGAATTTTATCTGCATTATTCTTACCTTACATTACATGGAGGTATCCTTGTAATCACAATTAGTCGCTCGTAAAAATCAGTATAGGATCTTATAAAACGACGTTGAAACTACCAAACCACGTATTTCGGTTTGCGACGTCGCAGACTTCCTGTCATACTTTACTTTTTAAATGAAAAACTACTTAACGTCCATTCTTGAAAATTTCTGTGATTTTTCCTCTTCGTGCGGAGAAAGTTCTGTGAAAATTTCAAGGAATGATATTGATTCGGTCTACTTCAAAAAAATAAAATGTGAGCGTAGATTTTTAAACACCGCAAACGAGATACGTGGTTTGGCAGTTTCACCGTCGAAAAGTGCTTATTGACGTCCAAAACGTAGATTTGATGAGTACTCAGTGTTTATAAAGCCACAAAAGCTATTTTCAGTGTTTTTGATGTGTCTTCGTGCAAAGTCTTCACTCGGACACAAAAAGTGGCACTGTTTGGTGAGAAATTTAGATTTTATCATGGGTTTCTTTTTGCAATGATATCGCTAAGATTGTCAGCATTCCAACAAGACAAGAAAGGAAACTAAATTGTGGTCTGAACTGTGAGTATCAATTTGGTAGAATAGTGCTGGGTCCACACTATTCCATAGGAAAATCAGTCATAATTTCAAAAAAATTTAAATTAGAGTAAAAAATAAAAATCCTAATAAGTATTACTGTGGTTATAGGGCATTTCGTCAACGATTTTTTGTCCGCGCACCTGTTTTTTCCAGTAATTTACGTCCACTCGTTTTTTCGGCACGGGAGTTTTGGTTCACATGCCAGTTGAGACCCAAAGTTAATTGGCCCACATGTAAATACAAACGACAATTGCTCATTACGTTTTTGGATGAAAATGTATAATGTCTTGGAAGAATAAGGGTTTCCTTGTTTTTTTGTCTTGTCTGTTTGGTCCAACGGAGAATAATATATAGTTTATAGTTTTGGTAAAAATGGGGAAGCGTCAATTCCACGAGACAAAATTCGCTAAAACTCTCTACACCTCTTTGGTGTAACAGGACTTAATTATCTTTCAAGAAATTCCCACCTTGATATACCTGAACCCGATGAACCTCTATATTTGCCTCAGCTAAAGGCTCTTAGATTTTTCCTGCGAACGATAAGTATTTTAATTTATTTTGCAAGGAAAGATCTGCACTTTTAAAGGATGTCTGTCATTCTTAATACATTCAATTTCGTATAATACTGTGCAACACCTCTGTTGTGAAATAGTTGCTCCAGGCGCCGCCGCACGGTGGGCGGGCGGTCAGCGCGAAACGCGCATTGGCGCCTACAAACCTAAGTGGATACTTCAAGCATTGTGTAATGCGTGAAGTATCCACTTAGGTTTGTAGGCGCCAGTGAGCCATGTGGCAGCTCTCGAATGTTCATGTGGCGTTCTTCATCAGCACGTCAGTGATGCGATCCAGGTTTGATCCTGGCGATATGCATCTTCTATTCTAGACAGCCTATTTGACTCGGAACCACTTTAATATTTACAAAATACATTTTATATTTTCCCTAAATACATATTTTTTTTCATCAATTTAAAGGAGTAAAATCCATGCAGAGTGTGCAAAAATTTCAAAATAAAGAGCTGAAAAACGCCGACTCCGCGATTTTAAATATTAGAGCCTACAATGAGCGGAGCGGTATGTGTGCTAGTGCTACCGCGGCGGCGCAAAACGCGCACTAACGCCTACAAACCTAAGGGGATACTTCACGCATTGTGCAACGCTTGGAGTATCCCCTTAGGTTTGTAGGCGCCAGCCGCCCGCCGCGTGCACGGCGCCTCAAGCAACTATTCCACAACAGAAGTGTTGCACAGTATCAAAAGAAATTGAAGGCACTCTAACATGTTAAGAATGATAGGCGTCCTTTCATAGTACGAAGCTTTTCTCGCAAAATAAATCAAGGTACTAAGGCACGAGCTTCCCTGCCGAAAAAACTCGTGGACATAAAATACTAGAAGCGTGCGGTGTGCGGACAAAAAATCGTTGTCGAAATGTCCTTCAACCTTTTTGTAGCGGGAAGCTTTAAAACCGCATTTTCTTATTACGCACATTGTGAAGTTAGGAGTGTATTTTAGACTTTTCTGATGCGCTCATCGTAATTTTTGTGCCATTTTCTGGACAAAACAATTGCTTTTCTTTTCGCTCTAACTGAAGTTTGCAACAGGCCTCATTCTTGAAAAGATCCTCGATTTCTCCACTTTGTAAGTTGAATCTTCTGTCTAAATTTTAGCTGTGATTTCGGCTTGTTTCCCATCGCAAAGATGTCCTTTCGACTTTTTTTAATGAGCAGGTGCCGGTACCCTCCCTTCTTTACCCCTACGTAAGGTTATTTATGGACGGTCTCACACCACGCTCGAAAAAAATTGGTAACATTTTGCAATATACTGTACGCTCAAGGTAGGTCACATGGAAATTACGAATGAATACCACAAGTTTACATCTGTCGGGGCTCTTCAGACCTTTTTGTTTCTGTTAGAAGCGGGGGGAGGAATGAGGGGTACCTGGCTGCTGGAAATATTAGCGCTGGTTTTTTTTCAAGCACCCAAGGAATTTTTCGTTAAGATCTACATTAGGCTGCCACTTGGGGAGGGCTTTGAAGATTTATCGAGTGCCAAATATGATTCATGAGTCGAGAGAAACCCATTATTGAATACATGCACAAGACAAATGCGTACTCAGTACCTCGTCTGTTCCACCTCCTCAGTCCTCTCAGCACGGTGGTGCTACACCGTACTAGGGAAAAACGCCCGTACAAGCGATTAAGAGTTGCCAAATTTTCACAGGTAAAATATTTATCTTTGAGGAGAATTATGAATATCATGGAATTTTTATATAATTAGATCAGAACCTGAATAAAATTTTCCGGAAAATTAGAAAAAAAATATTCGCATATTTTCCTGAAAATTCATTTCTTATCAAATTAAATTTGGTAACATCTGAAGGTTCATAAGGCGTTTTTCCTTAGCATGTGCCCCAGACTTCGTCTATCTTCACCTCTTCCCAGGGTAGTTGAAATGTGACGTCAAATTACGCTGCTCTCACAGAATGTGCGTTGGATGAACCGATTTGTTCAGTTTCAGAAAGTATAGAGCCAGTGGTACATACATTGTAAAGTGGGCTTTATTCGCATTTTTCCTGGATGACCGTCAGGCGCACGGAAGTTTGAGTTGTTTTTGCAATGATGTTTAGAGACCTGTGCACGGAAATTTATTAAAGTTCTATCCGAGGAAGTTAAAAACACGATATCAGTAATGGAGTCGGTGTTAGGTTATTTTTGATATTTTTTTTCTTCATAAGGTTTTCATAATATTTTTATTTCTACTCGTTTTTTGTCACATTACAGTAAGTCCAACGAGTGAGATGTCCCACTGGCTTTTTTCTTATGGGTGTTTATTCCAACAATCCAGTAATAATTGAAACGTACGAGTAGAGCAGAGGAAAATGTTTCAGAAAGTGTAAAGTTTCCTCAGCGAGCCAAATATAAGCGCGTGAACAAGAGACTGCACGAGCTGAGCCTTCTATACCCTCAATACAAGGAAGAAGATGAAGCTCCACTACTTGCGGGCATGCGGCCACAACTTTAACTTGTGAGGTACCTTTGTTGTTTTTTAAATTTTAATTTAGGACAAATGCCCCTAGGAAAAAAACCAGTAAGACATCTCACTCGTAGGACTAACTGCGATGGGACAAAAGTGAGTAGGAAAAAAATATTAGGAAAACTTGCAGTAGGAAACAATGTTTAAGGAAAAATGACTTTCCATCTATGGAGGGTACACTAATGCAATGGACCAATGCACCTGGTTGTAAGATAATGAAACATCCATACTCTCTTGCCATTTTTCTCGAATGACTATCAGGCTTACGGACTTTTCACCTGTTTTCGCAACGCTGTTTTGGATTTGGTGTAAGGAAATTTTTAATTTTTTTAATCCGAGAAAGTTAAAAACGCACAACCAATCATGCAATCAAGATGCTTTCAAAAATATTTCAATATAGATAGATTTATTTCGCGGAATGCGTCCAAATTTCAACGTAAGTTTTACCAGATTCCAAATGCTTTAGAACAAACCTCAAAACTCCCTTGAGGACCTCAAGAGACTCGGAAATCTCAAAATTTGAATCTCTAGTGGACAACTCTCCATTTATCTCTGAAGCTTCCGACCACGTGCAACTTAGAACAGTCGGGTGGAAAGTTCGGTAGAGGCATAGGCAGAGCTAAGAAGGTCGTTGCTGCTCCCCTCCCCCAAGAGATTCTACTTGACCCCTTCACGGCCCCTTTCAAAAAAAGTTAGGAATTTTGCAGTATCAAATACATTCAATTTTAGCTCGATCGACCAGTTCTCTCACAACATATCAAAGAAAACGATCAGTTTGGCGCTTCATCACTACGATCGCCCGGACAGCCTCACTTCAGCTCCCCCGCCTGGCCCAGTATTTATCCTGCCGTGCTTAGGAAGAACGCCGTATGAACTTTCAAGAGTTGTCAAATTTCCTTTGATCAAACATTGATTTTTGAGGAGAGCTATCAATAATTTTTCTTTACATTTTTGGACTATTTAGATCAAATTAGGAACGAAATGGACCACTAGACAAGGTACGAATTTCAGCATTCTGATACATGTTTCTTGACTAAAATTTCACGTAAAATACGATAAGCACAACGAAAATTACCGAAATCAACTCCTTCCAAAGATATTTGATGATTCTTGATGCGTGAATTCAAACCACCCGCTCATGAAAACTCAATGCTCTGCGTGATTCACATCGAGCACTAAATGTTATCATGACAGTCTCTGGATATAAAAATTTGGCAACCTCAATCTTGAAGCTTTAGCTCAGCTATAGCAAATTGCTTATAGTTTGGACAATACATGGTGGGAAATGAACATTACTCGATTGAGAAGCTTGCTGAAACCGTTGTAGTGCGCGATTTGACTCACGTAGAGCTTTGAGTTTCTTTTCAGTGGGCAGTTCAAATTCCTCGTTACCAATGTGAAATAAAAACGTTAATATCTTCGTTTGGAGTTTGTTTCATTAGTTTTTGTTGCGCAAATCGTGTTTTAAATGAAATTCTGGTTGAGAAACATGTATTAGAATGCTTAAATTCTTCCCTTGTCTAGTGATCCATTCTCTGAAAAAACAAAGGAAAGATGTTTACAAATACTCCCGAGAATTCGTGATATATCAAAGGAAATTTGGCAACGCCTAAAGGTTCATACGGCGTTTTTCCTTAGCACGATAGTATCTCTCCCTCCCTTCCCCTCTCACTCACCGCCTCTCGGCATACTCTCCACCCGATTGCACCGCGAACTGCGGTTCGGCACCTTTCACTTAGATCGTCGCCCCCGTGCCGTAAGGGCGTACCTAAATTTTCACGTGAACCCTGTTTCACTTACAAAGCCATGCTTTCTGGGGCTCATGCGGGGATCGAGATACGCCCTTCCGCCGGAGGAGCGACGAAACGGGCCCTGTTGGTGATGAATCGGGGGGCGGCCGCGTTTAAGCGCTCGCCAGAGCCACCACCAGGGGACTCGCAAACTCGCTCCACCAACTTCAAACGTATCAATTACCGATCAAAACTAGATGAGCCACGCTCCGACGACCACCCCCCTCCCCTCCCCCCCCCCCCCCCTCGACAGGTCCCTCCGTCTTTGTGGAGGGCCGACCGCCAAACGGAACGGCCGGGGATTTAATTGGATCCAGAGCGGAATTCGGGGATACCTGCGGCTCGTTTAACTTCCGCGAGGTCCGAGATTCGACTCGTCGGGTTAATTCGCGATGTCACCTGCGTCAAAGAGAGACTGGATAAATAAGGGTAGGTTAGCGCGCTGAGGAAGAACGCCGTACGAGCATTCAAGAGTTGCCAAATTTCACTCGGTAAAACATGTATTTCCGACAGCATCAATGCATATTTTTACCCGATATTTTCAGATATTTTAGATTAAATTGCGTACAAAATCGTCTGAAAATTTGGGGGGAAAAATTCACAACTTTCCAAGTAAAGTCAGTTTTCGTCGAAGGAAACTTGGCAACGTCTGAAGGCTCATGCGGCGTTCTTGCTTAGCACGGCAGTATTTGTCGGACACCCGGAACTCGTAGCTCCCCGTGGGATAAATGTTATTTCCGGGGTTCATCGCTGCTCCAGGCTTGATGTTGACTGATGATTAACTTGTTAAGTAATTTCGACCGCGTTTAACAGAAATCCTCCGGGTCGCTTTCTGGGGAAGGTATGAGTGAGGGATAGTTTTGAATTCAACTAGTCGTAAACTTTTTTCCCTCAAAATTTCAAAGTCGACAATTTCGAAGTTGAATCTAGATACTATGAGCTCCGAGACCTCCTAATTTTGCATAACTGGTGACGCTTATTTCCAGCGTTCTACCAGGCCGATTTTCATGATTTTTGCGGCGATTGACGGGCAATTGTCTCTAAATGAGCCCGCTCTATTCAGATTTTCAAAATATGATCCAGGATTTTTTATATTACGTGGTAAAGTTGCGAATTCTCCCATTAAAACAATGTAAATGTATATTTTTTGTCATAACTCGTTTGAGCTTCAGGGGGTTGGGCCGCGTTGCGGTCAGGAGGCGTACCCCTTGATATAAAAATAGCCGTCAAAATTTAGCCCACGATCAACCTGAGCCGGCAAGGTTATGATTCTGATAGGTTGTGCCAATACCAATCAGAGATCTCAATGCCATAGGATTAATGCGGGTCGTACTTTAATTGCAACGTATCGATTGATCTGTTATTTGAACTTATGGAAAAGGATCGATGGATGGGAAGTTCACAACGAACATCTTATGAATCGATTCTTTAACAAAGCTTCAAATGAGGAAATATCAATGATCGACCAGTCACGCCTCGCCACTGGGGCTATACGGTAATGGAGATGTTGCATGTGTGAGGAATTTGGGATTTGACTGTAGATTCTTATGTAAAAGTTCGCGAGAAACACGATGGTGCCACTGGTTTTCTCTGAAATCAACTCCCAAGCTCAAAAAAAGCTCTCAAGTTGAGGCCAAAATGAAGGAGATATCCCACGCTATCCTGAGAGTCCACCTCTACATGAAGACCAACTCTCCATGCAAAGATAGGGAGCAAATACATTGACAGGGCTGCCACTTTATTTGGGGACTCTAAGAATGAAATCACGCCATCACTGCTAATGTATTGTAATAGAATGGGGCCCTATCACTTACGTTTCAGGACCACATTCCATTATGCTTTCTAGCTCATTCGGGCCGAAAGCCATCGATTTCGCAAGTGCGGGCTCAGGCGTCAGCATTTGGATGTTTAGAGTTTACATCTCGGAGCGCCGATGTTTCTCGCAATCACGTCTTTGACGTCATCGCGTCATCGGACGCTACGAGATGTATGCTCTCGAGATTCGCGGCGGATTCATTCGTATCTTCGAGGCAGCGAGTATAGGTAGCACCTAGCCAGTGTACCAAGTGTATTACCGTTGTATTGATATTCGAGATATAGAGTCAGCTCTGCCATTTGACGAGCGTTGGATTATTTCATCCCCCCCATTACAGTATTTGATCCCTATCTTCGCATGAAGAGTTTGCCTTGATGTAGAGGTGGACTATCAGGATAGCGTTTGATATCTTCGCCATTTTGGCCTTAATTTGAGCTCTTCTTGAGCTTGGGAGTTGATTTCATAGAAAACCAGTGGCCTTATCGTGTTTCTCGCGAATTTTTACATAATAATCAACGGTCAAATTGCAAATTCCTCACACATGCAACATCTCCATTGGATAGTACCCATCTCTAATTTTGGTACTTGCACAACCAATTAGCACTCTAACTTCGCTGACATCGCTAGTTTGATAGCTTATTTTGATTAAGTGCTGACCTCTTGATTTAACTCTTACGTTGTATTAAAGATATCAGTACGGAATCTCCAAGATAATTACATCTGGTATAAATTACACTGGTATAAATTCACCTTAGGTTTGGTTGATCTACATGCATGGCCCAATTCAAACCCTACGTGTTTCACATGAGCGCCACACCTTCGTGTACAAGCACGGCTCAACATGCGTACGTGAAACGGGAGTTGAACTTGAGATATAAATGTTTGTCGTAGCCGCGACGCGAAACGAGGTTAGATTGTTTGTTCCTGCTCTGCTCCCGGCAGCATTCGTAAATCAAATTTACGAGAGGTCACGGCGTTATCGGAATTTCAACCTCTATTTAAACGAGTTATTTCGAAAAGGAAACACGTGCATTTTTCGGTTGAGTCCGGAGACGCTAGTATTCTTATGCATCTCAGAGTTCATCCGACGATAAACATGTTCGCTTTCCGAGAGTGTTTCATTTACGAGACGACTAAGGCGCTGCGCTGTGTGGGAGCGCTCTATCTGCGAAGCCGCGATCGAGAAAAATGGAGAACGAATACTTCCGCCAAAACGAATTATAATTCATCCGCCAAACCCACGTAATTGCCGCGCGAAACTTGGAGACCCTGATTCCTGTTCGAGAGGAATTGGCAAAGTTGTTCCGAACCTTAACGCTTAACGCCATTTTCAGGGCGCAGTAAATCCGGGTGGAAAGTGCATTGTTCTTCGATAACTAACGACGGTTGTAGGGAGCCAGTCGTGAATTTCATGAAAAATGGAGAAGCTTTTTTGTTTATTCGCTCCTCGGTTCGCGGATGTGATTTGCTCCTTCCTTGTGACTAAAACCGTCACTCGTGAGTTGAAACGGCGTATCTCTATTTCCACAAGAGCCGTGGAAAGCACGAAGTTATATATGGAACAGGGCTCACGAGAGGAATTGGGATACGCCCTTAGACGAAATGGGGATCGTAAAATCGGGAGGACACTGAAAAAAACTCTCGGCGTTTTTACCACGGTCCGTTGGTACCTTTACCATCTCACTTTTTTTTTTACCAATTATTGATAATTTTACCAAGACAGACTGGTAGACTTACCTAAAAACCGGTATTTTTACTGTTTTTTTTTCAGGTAAGAATACCACTTTTATTGGTAATAAATTCCCGGTAACTTTGCCATTTTATCTCGGTAACTCTACCATAGTCGATAAAAAATATTGGCGTTTTTACCAAGGTCCAGTAAAATTACCGAGAAAGTTCAATAATTTTACGAGATTTCTCGATGAAATTACAAATCCCATAAATGGTAATTTTACCAAGAAAAAACTGGGATCAACTAGAACCCTGAATTCCTGGTAATTTTACCCTTTTCTTAGTAAATACACCGAGATTTTTTTTTCAGTGGACTTTTAATTTGAAAAAGTGGTAGATGTCCCGTCTACCGCTTGCGATTACACACATGACCCCCGAGTGAATGAAATCGCATACCTCCAAAAATGCAGGATTTTCGCCTGAAGATCAACGTACCCCTGGCCCAAAATGAACGGAAAAGCATGCATATTTAGCTTCAGTAATCAACTCGTTTTCGTTCTGATAACTGTGATGTATTTTGAAATAAGGAACAAGTGTTTCTTGCCTAGTTACTTGGCAAATTAATTAATCCTAGGTATTTAAACTAAACAAAATCAATCTTATGAAGAGTTCTAAATCTTGTATTACCTAGGCGTAGTAGGCACTAGATCGGGTTTCAGGGCATTCCGTTAACGATTCTTTGTCCGCACACCTGTTTAGTCCAGTAGTTTACGTCCACGCGTGAAATAAGCAACAGTGACTTGGTCGAAGTATCATATTTTAGTCCGTATGTAAAATTATATTGACAATAATGAAATGAGAAAATTGAGAGAGACGGAAGAGTTGTTGTGGTAACTCATTTTTTAAATTAAATGTTATTTCCTTCTTTTGATCAATCTTTTTAAATTATCATGGGTGAATATTTAGTTTTATTTCCATCCTTAAAATTTTCAATGAAAAATAAACCTTATAAATACTTTTTTTTTAAATAAATATATTACTTTATTTTAAAAACATTTACATTTTTAAAACGTGGCAAATATTTGTAAAACCTTTTTGCACTCTTAAGTCAATGCAACGCGGCATTGGTCCAAGAGGTTTTTTTACCAGCGTAATGTGCTTTGAAAATCATTAAATATGCCAATGAAACACCTTAATATTTACAAAACATTAAATTTTCCTTTCATAGATACATATGTTTTTTTAATCAATTTAAATTAAAGTAATCCATGCAGAGTGCGCAAACATATAAAAATCATGAGTTGAAAAACGCAGACTCCGCGAGTTTAAATAATAGGCCCTAGCATAAAGCGGAGTGATGGGACGTGCTGCCAGCACGAAACGCGCACTGGTGCCTACAAACCTAAGCAGATACTTCACGTATTGCGCAATGCTTGAGGTATCCCTTAGGTTTGTAGGCACCTACGCGCACTGGTGCCTACGAACGACAGCAGATTCACGCATTGCCCAATGCTTGAAGTATCCCTTAGGTTTGTAGGCGCCTAGGCGCACTAGTGCCTACAAACCTAAGCAGATACTTCACGCATTGCGCAATGCTTGAGGTATTCCTTAGGTTTGTAGGCGCCTATGCGCGTTCCGTGCTGCCTGGCTAGCCGTGCCGCAGCGTACCACGTGCCACGGCGGCAGTATGGAGAGGAACTGTTTCAACAAGGACCGCGAATACTGCCGTGCTAAGAAAAAGCGCCGTGTGAACCTTCAGGCGTTGCCAAATTTCTGTGGGTAAATCACGAATTTTCAGGAAAATTTGTGAACATTTTTCTTCCAATTTTTCAGATGATTTCGTTCGCAATTTCACATACATAAAGTTTCTGACAATTTCAAGGAAAAATATTCATAGCTTTCCTCAAAAACATTTTATGGAGGGAAATTTGGCAACTATGGAATGTTCATACGGCGTTTCTCCTCAGTACGGGCAGAATACGACCCTGACTTTGTGCCGGCTGAAACTCCGACGACACGAACACGGAGCCGCGTATTTTTCACGCTTGTATCCGCGGCTAAATCGTCTGAAATTCGCGGAGCTCAGAAATGACCTACTTCAAGAGATAAATCCATGCAAAGCCGGGAGGAAGATGGAGGGCAAACAAGGCTGAATAATGAAAAGGAAGATAAAACCGTGAGTGGCGGGAGTGGTACAAGATCAACAAAGAAGTTTTTTACCCCGGTAGCATTGGTTTGCCGGCGGAGTCATTCATTTTGCCGGAGCAGCGGGGAGAAAAAACCCCGAGTATTTTTCGAGGAGTATGCATTTTACAGTGCGGGGCTTTTAAACGCCGCGCAGCCGGCGATGCCAGCACGGTTGGCACCGCCCGACAAGCAAAAAGCACCTATGTTCATTGGATTCACCGTTGGACTCGTGCGAGTTTTGATACGGAATATCAGACGTGCGATGATTTTCGCGGGGGACTTGGCAACCCGGTTTTGCACTCTTTCATCATTTCTGCAAAACGGCACTTCGTCGATTGGGGTCTGTCACGTTCTCCTTGCAAAAAGACGTAACTGCATTACAATGTTGCCAAATTCCCCCACGCAAATTGCATTTTCACCAGGAGAACCTTGCTGCCGTTCTAAGGAAGAACGCCGTATGAATATCTGAGAGTTGCCGAATTTCCTATCTTAAAATATTAATTTTTGAAATAATGAATATTTGCATGCATTTTGCAAAAAGAAACCACATGCATTCCAGTGTCGCCAAGATTGTGCAACTTTTTTTACCTCGCAAATAGAAAGTGATCATCTAAAAAAGTTTTATCTTCACTCTCTATAAATTATGAACTCAAGACAAAAATCACGTGGGTAAATTTAATTTTTGTCATGATTTCTGTAATTTTTTGCAAAGAATTTAAGTTGTTCAATCCTAGCAACATCGGTGTGCTCTTAGTTCCTTTTTGCAAAATGCAATCCATTTCTACTTGGAATTTTCTAATAATTTAGATCTTATTGCAAGGAAAATTCTGTGGAAAACTGGACGGAAGATGTTCATAAGTTTTCCTAAAAATTCGTACTTTACCAAAAGAAAAGCAGTGCATGAAGGTTCATACTGTGTCAACCTTCCTATGCTCGGCAGCTTGGTCATCTCTAACCGGAAGAATTCTTCTTATCTCATGCAAAAATCAGGAAAATTGTGGATCGAAATTGCACAGGCTCATTTCTGTACAAACTTGAAAACTTGTGTGAATAATCTAGGTGAATTTTGCGACTTTTGAATGGGGTTGCGTTTTTGCGTCCAGGAAACGACGAGTGTAATTTCGCGCTAAGGAAGGTATGAACATCCGAGAGTTGCCAAATTTCCTTTGAATAAATGCTTATTTTTGCGGGAAGCTATAAATATTAATCCTTGAAATTTTCAGGGACTTCAGATGAAATTGCTAACAAAAGTATCTGAAAAATTGGAAGAAAAATATTCATAAATTTACCAGGAAATTCGTATTTTATCAAGGGAAATTTTGCAACGTCTCTGCACGTCGAAGGTTCATACGGCGTTCTTCCTTAGCACGGCAGTGTTGATGCGCGATGATTTTTGCGGGGGATGTTGCAACCCGGTTTTGAATACTTTCATCGTTTCTGCAAATTTACAGCGCTTCGTCGATAGAGGTCTTCTCCAATAGAGACGTTTCTCAATTTCCACGAGAACTCTAAGCTCCGCATAGCCCCATGCTTTCCAGGGTTCAGGTGGACATAGAGATACGCCTTTACGTCTGAAGAGCGACGAATAGAGCTCCCCACCTCAATTCTGGTTCCCTCACGCGTGTTCAGACGTCTTACTCTTGACTGAAACAGACGTTAAAGGTCTCGACAGTTCAATACTGGTAACTCGTGCTCCGTATAGCGAAAATGGAGGGATTCTGCAAAGGATCGTGGAGAAGTGACTGTATCCATCGAGGCATCTTAAAATGTATTCTCTTTCCGAAAGTGGCTGTCATAGCCTTGGCGTATGGAACTTATTTCAGGGGAGAAATTTTTATCGAATCGGTTGGAAATTAGGAAATTGAGTTTTCGACGGAGAAAAAACTTCAGTTATTACAAAAACTGTACGTCAATTCGTCACCTTCCGGCCAAAGAGTCACAAGCGCCATGCGAAACATTTCAAAATTTCCACCGCCATTTTATTTTTTTACAGATAAATTGATGGTTGAATCTATTCGAAAATTTCACTGAATCATATAGGCGGCACAAAGAAAATTCGGTGAAATTTTCGGACAGCTTCTATGAACAATTTATCTGTAAAAAAATAAAATGACGGCAGAAATTTTTAAACGTCGCATGTCGCTTGTGATACTTTGGCCGGAGGGTGACGAATTAATGTGGAACATTACAGTTTTCTGTCCACGTAACTGAAATTTTTAGCCCGAGGAGCTGGAAATTTCAGCTTAGATGACCGAAGTTCTTCGTGAGGAGTAACTGCATGCAGTTACCAGGAGTGACGTTTGGTTCCCATGCTCAAAAATTCCGACTTAGAATTCCCCTTGAATCTGAGATACGACTATTTTTAAGGCTATATATGAATTAATGAAACTCTAAAATTAAGGGAATGAGAGTTTCCCATCTGTTTTGGTCCAAATCGTCAAAAAAATTCAGAAATTCCTCATAAATCAAGGTTGCCGTTGCTTTTACTGGAGCTGCTTTCGGGGAGACCTTCGTTAAGACACACACAAAATTAAAAGCGTTCCATTTTGACCCACAGAGCCCGCACTTCCAGTCAGATGGTTTAACTCTAAAACCTTCTGTATAAAAAATGGGGAAAATTGGACGTATTTCTGCCAAACGGAACTATGTGCATCATGACGTGATCCCTGTTATGCATGCGTCAATTCTCATGGGTCTCAGGGCTCATGTCTTAATGCACATAGTTCCGTCTGGCAGAAATACGTCCAATTGAGGAGCTTTCCGGAAAAATGGCACATAGCAGAAAATAGCGTTTGAGAAAAATGCATTTTAAGTTTCCATCATTAATTTCTGGCCACTGATGGTACCTTTCATCGCAGCTTGGACTCCCGATTTTGAACGAGTCACCGTCAGTGGCCATAGAGTAATGATCAAAACTTCAAATGCATTTCTCTCAAACGAACTTTTTTGCTATGTGCCCTTTTTCCGGAAAGCTCCCCAGTTGTATTGTTACATCATCCGACAACAATGTATGAACTAGAGATGTCCATCACTGGGTCACTAATTTGCCACCTTGACGCGGCAACAAGGGAACTTAGATGAGACGAGATGATTGACGACGGAGCCGCTGCATCGCGGCCTACTTGACCCCCAAGCTAACTCCCCCTCCCACCCCCTTCGACCCCCTAAACCCTCACGAGGTGTCTCTGATGCCCGATAGCCCCCTCCCCTCATCAAAAAATCATTCGAAGCCCTCGTTCCGGCTCCGGCGGCTGGAGTTATTCGCATTGTAGCCCCCTCCCCCCGCCCCTCGCTTGGCGCCTCGGAGTCTGACTCAACCACCCCTTCCACCCCTCCGTGTCTCCGGCATCGAGAAGGGGTTTAACTCTCACTTAAGCCCCCGGCGACGACGTTGAACGCGACCTTTACTGCCGTCCCGAGTAAAAACGCCGTAAGAACGTTCCAATGTTGCCAAATTTACCAAACTTTTGGTGGAAACGGATGGCTATTTTACCGTGAAATTTTCAGATGCTGTTGTTTAAGGGAAGTACAACAGCTCTTTTCCTGAGGAGGCCCTATTTGGACGTATCTCTGCCAAAAGGGACTACGTGCATTAAGACAAGAGCCCTGAGACCCATAAAAATATACAGGGTGATCCAAAAGTCCCTCCCACCCCCTCTAACTTTTTACCTAATTGAGGTAAAGATTTGAAACTTGGGGGATATTCCTAGGTCAAAGGAAGCTACTTTTTGGCCCCCTAAAATTTTCAGGGGGCCCCCCCTTGGGGGGGCAACGGCCCCCAACTTTTAATTTTCAAATGGGAAGACCCCCTTTGTGATAGCTCGTTCGAAAGAGCATAAAAAAAGAAAACTTTTCGCGCAAACCCGAAGTCAATATCTCAAACCGTTTCAAAATGGCGGCCGGTTAAAGTTCAAGATGGCCGAAAATTCACACCGGTTATTTGTCGATGGATTTGCGCGAAAATCGGTATGNCTCGAAAATGACTAAAATGATTTGCAACGACAAAAAAATTTAAGATACGAGAGAAAATATAGCGCGACTTTTGTAAATTTTAAGGTTGCTTCGCACCTCTCTTGAAGCTTTTCAAAATCATACAATTTTCACTTCAGTATTTTGTCATTTTGCAGTGGCAACTCATTGTGATTCTCTGTAAGGATGCATTTCCTCAGATATACTGCTGACTTTTCCTCGCACTGGGTAATGGATGCTATTTTCAGAGCCTCCTTAAGTTTTCCCTAATTACAATGTAAACCACGTGGGGCCTCCTAAAGAGAGATACGACCAAGGATACAACCCTCTGAAAAATTAGAGGAAAAATATTCACATTTTTCCCAAGTAAATCACGTTGCATTGGAGGAAATTTGGCAACATCTGAGGATTTATATGGCGTTTTGCCTCGGCGCGGTAGTTTAGCACTTCACTTTGGGCGTCGTCACAGCTTGCGTGCCGTATCTTGTTTGCATTCTGAGTGTGAGTCTGAATGTCGAGCGTTATTGCGAAAGTTGCTCGTCCTGAGCGGTTGACTTGATTTTTTCTCTTACAAGAGCTGCTGTCAAGCTACCTTGCAAAAAGGCGCGATGCTGCAAAAATGCATACGTAGAGTATCTTTGGGTGGGAATGCATGGACACTTAAATAGGTACTTCTGATTGGCTCAGCGATTTTATGCTCTCATAAGACCGTTTAATCTAGGCCGTCCTATCAATATTTTCATGAATATTCCAAGGTTAAGCAGTCAGTAAAAAAAGTTAAATGACGTCATGAAAATAACTCGATTTTTCCCGAAATTTTTCATTATATATTTTTTCGGCTCAACGACTGTTTAAGTGGGAAACCACGTATCTCCGTTTTCAACGTTGCAGACTTCCTGTCACACTTCGTTTTTTCTAAGGAAAACTAGTCAACGTAACCCTTCGAAAACGTCATTGGTTCTTCTTCTCTGCTGGTAGAATATTCAATAAAACTTTCAAGCTCGAAAGTTGGCTTGTTCTTCAAAAAAAAAAAATTAAATTGGAGCGGAAATTTTGAAAAACCGCAAAAAAGATACGTGGTTTCGCACTTTGGTCATCGATATAGGTACTGATAAGGGATATACTTATTTGATGAAACTTTTTAAAGCTACTGCTACAACTAAAATGCCACTTTCGTGGACCTTCCGTACGCTCCACGACACCCAACCGCCACTGGTAGCGATCCTGCAAGAGCAAAGCAAATTATTCGGAAAACTCCGTCAATGGCAAGAATCCAAAACACGAAGGTTGGTAACGGTAAATTTATTGGAGTTTTTCTTGTGAAAAATTGACCCAGATGTTTTGAAGTCTATCGAGCGTTTATTTACCTGCGAGAGAGTTCACGAAAGAGAAAAAAAATTGAAAAAATGGAGCGATCCTATTAGTGGAAGCGGATGGTTGTAACGGACATTTAACGACAACCCACGAGAGACCCTATAGTTAGTGCATCATTTTCTCCTTTAGTCTGCAACAACCATTCGTTTCATCTCGTAATAGGATTGCTCCATCTCCCCTTTGATTCCATTGTCTATCGCTTTGACTATTAAGCTCAATAATGAGCCTGCAGGTAACCAAAGTTTTTTGCGCTCAGATTTGGACTCTTTACCAAAAACTTTGGTTAAATATCAGCCGGATTTCAGTTCCTTAGATATTGAACTTTGGTTATCTAGATGGAAAACTGAGAAGTTCAATTGGACCGAGTTTAACAGGAAGGAACCAAGCCACATCAGCTACTGTCCAATTATACTGGGCAATTACATTTTTTACGAGAGAACGTTTGTGCGGATTCCTTTGAAATTTGTAAGGAATTTGCTACAAACTATGGGAATTCTTCACTGAAATTTGCACAAAAATCCGCGCAATCGTTTTCACGTAAAAAATTACATTGCCCGATTAAATTTGGCAATAGCTGATGTGGCTTGGTTCCTTTCTGTTCAACGCGGTCCAATTTTCGTAACCATAGTATTTTCCTCCGAAAAGAGACCTATATGAAAGACTGAGACTTAGACAAATCAAGATTTGGCAAAACTTTCCGGTATTGAATAAGATATTCAGACGAAAATATTCTCCATATTATGTGCTTTACTATAGGCAGGCAGCTGTTTTTAAGAGCTCAGAGGTATCCCGATTGGATTATTTCGTTACACCGGCAGCAAATTTTTCAAAACGATCGTGACTTAACGCTTTTATTCAATTTCCTTGGAACTGCCATTTGCTTGCACTGCGCTCTTCCTTTAAGCGGCAGAGCGGAGGGATGTGATGTGATGCAGTTTGCACGTCTGAGTAAGGTTTCTTTTCGATCGACTTACTCCGAGCAGCAGTTTGTTTTATTGAAATGAGGACGCGTGCATTTTGTTTATCCGTAGACCGGTGAGGAATTCTAAACAGCGATAAGGAGCCTTAGCAACGCACAGTAGAGCGAGTCGCTGAGAGAGCTCGGATATGATGTGGAAAGTTCGAAAGCTTTCATTCTTCGTCAACACAAGATGTGAAAGTTTTAAAGTGCCTCTATCGGTTTCCACATCAAATATTCTTCAAGGAGCACTTCTTAGAATCTATAACGTGACAAAATAAACATTGAAATTTGCCATCTAGGTAACAAGGTGGTAAAATAGTGCTGGATTAACACAATTTTGTGGGAAAAGCGAGGCTGAAAGCTTGGAAACATTTCAGTTGCAGTCAAAATTGTTTGGCTCAAATGTTTGACTGAACTGACGAATTGAAGTTTTTGGTCTTACACTGGAAAAAAAACATATTGGCTCTAGAATCTAAACTCCTAAAAACATCGACAAGAAAAAGTACTCTTGATTCAATCAGAATCTAGCTTAAATCAAGAACCAAGCTTCTTAATTTAAGCGAATTTCGTTTTGATTCAAACAAAACTCCGATTGAATCAAGAGTATTTTTTCTTGTCAATGTTTTCAAGAGTCTGGACTCTAGATCCAAAGTGTTTTTTTTTCCAGTGTAATTTCCACGCACTGATTCCCAATTTTGATACACATACCGATGGTGAAACTGGCAAACCTCGTATCTTGGTTAGCGACGTTGCAGACTTCCTGTCATACTTTACTTTTTAAATAAAGAGCTACTCTACGCCAATTATTTAAACCCTCCTTGATTTCTCTCTCTGTTCGAAGAAAAGTTTGTGAAAACTTCAAGAAATAATTATGATATTTTGTTCTATTCCTCTAAAAAGTAAAAAGGGAGGGGAGATTTTGAAACACCGCAAACGAGACGCGTGGTTGGGAAGATTTACTATCGATACGGTTCGAGCCACATTTGGACTGCATTTTGCACTTTGGAATTATAAAAAATAGCTCATCTGAAAAAACACTTATGTGCATAGGGAAACTAATGGCACGTACATTGTTTTTAAACCGGGCCAGAATTTATAGTTCCAAATTGCAAAATGCAGTCCATTTCTTGTTTGCATTTTAAAAAAAAACAAATTTTTGTCCGACCTCCTTCTATCACTGGCTTCCCTGTGCGACGGAGGTCCTGTCTCATTCTCACACAGAGGTTCTCATTAGTCCCAACGACTCGACGTAATGGCGCGGTACTTGAACCTTTGAGCGAATTTGCGAGGATGGTAAGATACCTACTCCTATCATGATTGAATTCAGCAGTTAATATGCGACCACACCAGGCTACCAAAGAGAGAGACACGTGCAAAAGTGGAGNAGAAATAATTATGATATTTTGTTCTATTCCTATAAAAAGTAAAAAGGGAGGGGAGATTTTGAATCACCGCAAACGAGACGCGTGGTTTGGAAGATTTACTATCGATACGGTTCGAGCCACATATTTCTTGTTTGCATTTAAAAAAAAACAAATTTTTGTCCGACCTCCTTCTATCACTGGCTTCCCTGTGCGACGGAGGTCCTGTCTCATTCTCACACAGAGGTTCTCATTAGTCCCAACGACTCGACGTAATGGCGCGGTACTTGAACCTTTGAGCGAATTTGCGAGGATGGTAAGATACCTACTCCTATCATGATTGAATTCAGCAGTTAATATGCGACCACACCAGGCTACCAAAGAGAGAGACACGTGCAAAAGTGGAGTGTCATGGAAATGAACTAGTTAAAGTTCAGGCTGGAAATAGTATAAGATGTCCCACAGGTACTGCACAATTTTTTCTGAGAGGCTAATCGTGTGCTTACATCAAAATGCAATTTATTTAATACAAAAAATTTTCCACAACAAATTAATCAACCATCTTCAGGCAAAAAGTAGCGTCGACCTCTCAACTTAACTTTTGTCTCACCCGATTAGATTGATTAGGTTGTTACAATGGGAGAACGTGCCGTCACCGGCGTCACGCGCTTGCTGGCACTTAGAGCGCCTTCAACTATTCCTCTATGCAATCTGGGCATCTCTTGAGCACGAATAGTCGCATCCAAGCGCCGTCGCATCGGGTTGCAGCCCAGTAAAGTCCTCGGTCTTTTAAGCTCGCTTGATCCGCTCATAATTACGCACTTTTTTCCCCCAACAAGTCTCTCATCAATCATCAGTACTGCCGTGCTGAGCAAGAACGCCGTATGAACATTGGAGAGTTGTCAAATTTCCTTGGATAAATTGTTTCTTTTCCAGGAAAGTTATGATTATGTTTCCGTGAAATTTTCAGGAGCTTTAGAAGAACTTCCGCTCAAGATTATCTGGAACATTGGAAGGAAAATATTCATACTCGTATGTTTACCAGGAAATTTGGCAAACCTTGAAAGTTCATTGTTCATGTGGCGTTTCTCCTTACCACGGCAGAGTGGGCAAAAAGTATAAGCGTTGATTTCCGAAGGTATGTTACCTCGCCAGATTGTTTTGGCTAGATTTGTTGAGGCAAGGTCTTCAAAATAAATTGTCTCCGATTGAGGTACCCCCGTGGCATTTACATCCTGGTCCATATTTTTGCCGTTTCTTCGAGAATTTCAAGGACACTCTGATCAATATCCGAATCGACCTTGAAGTCGTAAGTCATCCGTTCGAAACCGAGAAAGTCGCGAACGAAATTTGAACGATTATCGAATTGATCTTGATCGATAAATCCCTATCTTAGCGTTGCTTTCTATCGATCAAGGTCGGCGAAAGCGATTCAACAACGGACGAAAGCTCAGAACTCTCGAGTGTCGTAAATGCTCCGAAGCGGACAAAAAATCTATTTCGGTAGTTTAGCCTAGTTTATGAACGCTGCCATCAAACGTCCCCACGGGCATCGTGAAATGCGAATGAAGCGCCGCGATTTGTATTTTACGTCGCATAATAAAGTTCTCGGTCGGTGAAGAAGCCTGGAATTTATAATTCCAATGGCCTCGTTCTTAATGGGGCTCACGCATACTTTGAAATTTGAGAGTGAAATGTGGAACCAGCGTGTAGGTGGTTCTGAAAAGGTGCGAATCAGGGTGTCTACTAAAACAGGCTGGCCAAAAATCAGTACTTTTACAGTACTTTCTCAGTATATTCTGAAAAAATTCAGTACCTCCTCAACAGAAAAATTCAGTACGTTTTCAACACCTTTGTCAACTGAAGAAATTTGAAAAATGTCAAAAATTTAAATTTTCCGCTCAAAGTGCGACTAAAATGACAAAAATTACTTTTTCAGTACTTCCGGACCGCCCTTAAAAAATCAGTTCTATTTCCGGAAATTCCGGACTTGTAGACACCCTGGTACGAATGAAATACATGGGGATATTCTACCACGCGCAGAAAAAAGTATTGTCAACTAAATTGGTCACCCGCAAATAGACTTAACCGGCAAAATCGGGAATGCGCCGAAAACAGAAAAAACTGTTTTAAACGAACCGCTCTGAATCTCGGAGCGCTAAAATATTAAAGCGATTAATTAATGTTTGACATTATTAATCATGCCGAGGTTTAAAATGGGTTGATTCATAGCCTTCACCGTTATCTTCGTATTGTCACTTCTGGCACTTACGTCTTTTTCGAGAATCACTTGTTCAATTAGCATTTAAATTTTGAAATCCATATTGATTTTGTTACATTTTGCGTCTTGTTTTTGATTCTTCAACAGAAGAGAAATCCAGCATCATGGTCGAACTAAAAGAGATAGAGTTTTCAATCATGCAAAAAGGATTTTATTGCAATTTTGTAAGATATCTATACTTATATGTTTTTACCTGGCAAAACAGCAGACAATCGACAAGGCCACAAACACTGCACATGAGACAATGCCCATTAAAAGAGCACCATACTGCTCCTCGCGAAAAAAATCTGCAACAATAAAAATTATAATTATAGTTTTCTCGAAAATACAATTTACGAGTGTAAATTTTACAAGATTGAGAAGTAGTTACGTTTATTCGTCTAAGAAACGACGATTTGAGACGGAGAAAGGAAATTCACGAGGATGGTGGGGATAATAAGCTTATAAATGGACGTATTTCTATCAAACAGCACTATGTGAATTATGACGTGAGCCCTGTTATGCGTGCATTCTTATGGGTCTCAGGGCTCATGCCTTAATTCACATGGTTCCGTTTGATAGAAATACGTCCAAATGAGAAAGAGAGTGGAGACAGCGACGGACTTGTTGAATATATTTTCTCCTCATATTTATTTATGTAAGCGACGTCGTTTGAGCTGAAACTGAACCGTCTGAAGAGCAAAGAAGCAAAAGCGAAAAAGAGGTAATTCTCGACAAAATTTATTCACCCATCTTTAAATATCAACTGCGCCCTACCATGGCATCGCCGTGGATAATCTTGAGTGACATTTTCTTTCTAGAAAATACAAGAAAATAACAAATATCAAACCGATCATTTGTTTTGGTTGGGATTACCAAACACAGAGACGATATACTTAAAAGATGGAGCACTAACAATCTTTCGAGTAAGGTAAAAGATAAATTCAGGGGTCAACGATATTTTCCGCGTAATGATGATAGAAGAGAAACTTGTGATAAAAATTTTTAAAAAAATTCTGTTACTCACTTGCGGTGATTTTTCACCTCAAAAAACCCATCGAATAAACCGCAAATAAACGCGATAAAAATCACGGCAAGTGAGTAACAGAATTTCTTTAAATTTGTATCACAATTATTGAGTTTTGGCGTCCCTCCCATTCCACGTGGTTTCGAAGAGGAACATGTTGGGAGGAAAATGAGCCAAATTGTACGGTTCACGCGGGCTTAAAATACAGATACTGAAAACGTTTACGGGCTGCACTGCATGCCGTGCTAAGGAAAAACGCCGTATGAACTTTCAGGCGTTGCCAAATCTTATTCGATAAAACACGAATTCCCTGGTAGACTTATGAATATTTTTCTTCCAATTTTTCAGAGAATATTCTTTGTATTTTGATCTACAGTCCCTGAAAATTTCAACGAAAAATATTCATAATTTTCCTCAAAAATGAACATTTTATCAAAAGGAATTTTACAACTCTCGAATGTTCATACGGCGTTCTTCCTCAGCACGGCAGTGCAGGTAAGATGCGACGGCGCTTGGATGCGACTATACGTGCTCGAGGGATGTCAACATTGCATAGATGAATAATTGAAGGCGCTTTAACTGGCGGTTAGCGTTTAGCGCCAGGGACAGCATATGATGAGGTCGATGAGCAACTTTTCAAGCAAAAAATCAGATAAAATTCGCCTGATGATGCCTGATAAATTGCAAGGTTAGTTTTTATGCAATTTGGGTTAGGATTGATGAACCAATCGCTTCAGCTTTTTGTCATCCGCCATCATTATGAGAATCTGATTGTGACAGTTTAAGCAGTTGACTTTCGAAAAATACGTTTACACTGTGGAAAAGATGTGCGGGTCTCTAAAGTTATTATCTCTGATCGAATATACCCGATATAAAATGATGTAACCACCAGAGAGTTTATTACGATTGAGTGCCGACCACTCTAAACGAATTCTTATTTTGTTTCGGTTGGCATCGAACTTCGACAAAAGTCATCTTTTTCCATCGGAAAATCATCTCTGAACAAGAGGTAGCCGGGGGACGGGTTAGAAAACAATAAAATACCCGGCGAGTGAAAATTCAATCCGAGTGGTTGTTCAATTCGTCGCCTCCCGGACAAAGAAGCGTAACTTCTCTCTGCAATGAACTCCGTCGTCCGTGCAATGTAATGCTTTTCCGGGCTCATCCCAGTGAGCAGTTACGCCCTTTTGTCAGTCGGGCGACAAATTGCACCGAGAGTCGCTGCGGAGTCACGCCCAGGGGGCCCAACATGCTTCTCTTTTCGTAATAAATCCATTCTTCATACCTCCCAAGTTCACATCTTGGTTGATATCCTGCCGTGCTAGGGAAAACGCCGTTTGAACATTACAATGTTGCCAAAATCTCCGGAGTAAAATGTTTACTTTAGAGAGAATGGATGACTATTTTTCTACGCGTTTCACGCATACTGACCGACCATGGAGCAATGCGAGAAGTATACTCATGCAGTATTGTAGGCTCTAATATGGGCTCACGCCGACCGCACTGATTGGCGCAATGCGTGAAGTATTCATACAGTCTTGCAGGCGCTGATCTACGTTTAACGACAACGTTTGATACACGTTTGTTGAGTTTGATGTGTTTAATGTGTTTCATGCATTTGTTGTGTTTGTTGTATTTGTTGTGTTTGATGTGTTTGTTGTATACCTCCCAAGTTCACATCTTGGTTATTATTGTGCCGTGCTAGGGAAAAAGCCGTTTGAACATTACAATGTTGCTAAATTCTCCGGAGTAAAATGTTTACTTTAGAGAAAATGGATGGCTATTTTTCATTGAAATTTCCAAGTACATTCGATTAAATTGTGAATAAAATTCCGCCAGGAACTGGATGAAAAATACTAAGATTTTCATGGAAATTCACATTTATCAGAGAAGATTTGACAACGCTCGACGGCTCTTACGTCGTTCTTACTTAACACGGCCCGTTCAATCAGTTGTATGATCATTTTCGTGTTTTAATTTGTTAAGCTCATAGTTATGGCTTATCGACGATGAAACTACCAGACCAATACTGGAAAAAAAAAAACAAACAAATTGGATCTAGAGTCCAGACTCTAATTTTTCTTGTCAATGTTTTCAATAGTCTGGACTCTAGATCCAATGTGTTTTTTTTCCAGTGAAGTATCTCGGTTTGCGACGTTGCAGACTTTCTGCCATACTTTAATTTTTGAACGGGAAACCACTCAACGTCAATTCTTGAAAACTTCCGTGATTTTTTTTCTCGCACTGAGAAAAAAATTAAGCAAAAACTTCAAGGAATGATATTGCATTGTTCTCCTCCAACAAAATATCATGAGAGTGGAAATTTTCAGACACCGCAAACGAGATACGTGGTCTGGTAGTTTCACCGTCGTCATGTTTCCAGTAGAGAGTGCATGCGTGCAACGGGCCCGAAACATCCCGGTTGTTCGGTATTTTTTTCTACTTTCAGCCTCGCTGAAAACAATTTCGAGTTTATTTCTCTCGTATTTTTTTTCTTCATTAAATTGCCGCTCTCAACGAGGATTTTCATCGGATTTCATTCCGATGACCCTTTGCACCGACGAGATCAAACGACAGGCTCCGATTTATTTTCCTAACTTTTTACGATTGTTCGGTTCGCGATGAGTACCAAATCGGCCAATCAGAGGGTGGGCTGTAAAAACGAATGTCTGTGAACTCAAAGAGCTCAGGAGAGGGGGGGGGGGGGGGGGGTTGAAAAACAAACAAATTCAATGGCATGCCCCCGGCCAGGGGCAAATCGCCAACTGTTGATGTGCCAAAACCCATCGCACTAAACACATCCAGACCGCGCGAGTTATGAGACTCGATAAACGATACGTTCGGCTACGCCTCTGTGAACTCGATGTGTTCGGCCACATAAACTGTGAGAAAAAGTAACCGAAATTATGTGATGATGGCGTAAGTAGGACATAAAGTGGATCGCGTTTAGCAAAAGGGAACCAGCGCGATTACAGTGTTTTTAAAATCGTGCAACTTCCTCTTGCCTTTTGAAAATACTCAATATATGTACAGTGTTGAAATGTACACAATGGACCACTAGACAAGGTACGAATTTCAGCATTCTGATACATGATCCTTGACCAAAATTTCACGTAAAACACGATGCGCACAACAAAAATTACCGCAATTAACTCCTTGCGAAGATGTTTAATGATTCTTGATGCGTGAATTCAAACCACCCGATCATGAAAACTCAATGCTCTACGTGATTCACATCGCGCGCTAAACGTTATCATGACAGTCTCTGCGATATAAAAATCTGGTAACCTCAATCTTGACGCTTTGGCTCAGCGATAGCAAATTGCTAATAGTTTGAACAACACATGGTTGAAAATGAACATTACTCGATTGAGAAGCTCTAAGAGCTTTGAGTTTCTTGTGAGCGGGCAGTTCAACTGCCTCTTACCTAATGTGAAATAAAAACGTTGATATCTTTGTTAGGAGTTGGTTTCAGTAATTTTCGTTGTGTGAATTGTGTTCTACGTGAAATTCTGGTTAAGAGACAAGTATCAGATTGCTTAAATTCGTACCTTGTCTAGTGGTCCATTATTTTCGTTTAAAATTAAAAATTTATTGGTGGGAAACAAAAACTATTTGCTATCCTGAGAGTTTTTTTGGATTATTATGAAGAAGCAACATTTTTACATCACTCTAATCGCGCTGATTTCTTTTTGCTAAATGCGATCCAAGGAATCTAGACCTGTAGACCTGAGGCTAGTATCTCTTGGGTGACACTGGCCAAATCTTTGGGTTCAAAATTTACGATTTCGATGAGAAACTTACGAAGCATAATCTTCTCAATTTTTCTTGAAAATATAAATATTTTGTTGGAAGAAATTCGACAACCACCGAGTGTTCATACAGCGTTCATCCTCAGCAACAGTAAGCAGGTCGGTCGCTCTTGAAGTTGAATCCTAACAACTATCGAGTAGCAACCTTGCAGATTTCCCCGTCATACCAATTCTTTTTACGGAAAAGTACAGTAACATATATATATCCAATAATATTTTCGTGAATTTTCCTCCTGCTCAAAGAATATCCTGTAGAGATATTGAACTATGACGTCGTCTCATTTCCCACCGTAACAAGGAAAGAGGAGGAAATTTTGAAACCGAATGATCAAGACACAATATTTCATAATTGAATTACATTTTGCAATCAGGAATTACTGCTTTTGGCTCATCATAAGGATAAAATATGAGCCATTGATTGTACCACGTGACTTTGAAAGAATCAACATGTATACTACCAGTGTTTTTCAAATTTTTACGGCCTAACGGAGGACTTAATGGAGAAGCACACATCAAAGGAAAATCTCTTCAATGTATTCTGTTTCGCGTGCTCCGTGTCTCATAAATTATTCGGTGGAAAAAAAGCCAAGTTTCAGATTCCAGTACAGCTGTATTGGATAGTTTACGCCGATGAAATATTCTTTAACGGATAACTTCTTTGAATTAAATAAAAAATGTAAAAATTCCAATTCAATACAAAGTATGAATTTTAATAAAGTGTAAGATCGACCTCTCCGAAAATCTCCCACCACTACGCGTCGTGGGTATTTGCAATGTAAATGGACAGCGACCAAAAATAGCTCACCCATATGAATCAGTAGATGTGAAAACCTAAAAAACCCATCCTATGACACCTGAAACCCACCAGAATACTCCCATATGAGGGCTCTTAGAAAAAGTAATGTTGGATTTTACCGTCGTTTGGTATATGTGCTCGTATAATATGCTAGCTTAAGAAAGTTTAAAGGCACCCATTGACTATCCTGCGGGTCGATTGTTGAGTCGTTATCGAATGACCTTGATCGATATATATGCCATTGTGAAGATAGGGAGTTATCGATCAAACTCATTCGATAACGACTTAAAAATCAACCTGCAGCTTGCCTGGGATCGGAAGTGACTCACTTGAAAATTCCTTCTAATGTTGTTTAAATCAAGGGCACATAAAATCATTGATTTCAGTTTTATCGGCTGGAAAAATGGCGTATGAGCCTCCAGAAGTTGCCAAACTTCCTTGGACAAATCATGCATTTTTGGGAGAATCTGTAAATTTTTCTCAAAGAATTTTGTTCGTAATTTGATCTAAAGTGTCTAAAAATGTCAATGAAAAATATTCATAACTTTCTTTCATTCATCCTTCCCTTCTTATGATCTTTAAATTGAGGGCACATAAAATCATCGATTTTAGTTTCATCGGCTGGAAAAACGGCGTATGAGCCTCCAGAAGTTGCCAAACTTCCTTTAACAAATCACGAATTTTCGGGCGAATCTGTACATTTTTCTCAAATAATTTTGTTCGTAATTTGATCTAAAGTGTCTAAAAATGTCAATGAAAAATATTCATAACTTTCTGCGTTATTTACCAAGAGTGAAGTTGGGACCATTCGAATGTTCATACGGCGTTATTCCTTAGCATGGCAGTAACGACCTCGGGCGCGGTGATTCGTGTGTGCATCAACCCAATCTTCAATATTAAAATAAGTTAATATATTCTCATTTCAAGGATAAATTATATATCAGAATAAAAAATAACAAAAAGACATAAGTTCTTTTCTAAAACTTAGTGTTTAATGATATGCCTTCAGGCCAGCCCACTGTCTGGATAGGCTCCAATTTTTAAAATTCCAATCAAGATGCGTGATACCAAAAAATGATTCATCGGCTTGATATTTTAAAGATTGATGATCTCCATTTCAACAAAGTAAAGAGGGATTTTTTAATCATGCGATCTAGGTTGTGGCAAAAACTGCCTACTGGCAATTACCGAATCGATTAGCAGAAAAATGTATCAGTGAGATTTTTCCCCTTTTTTCCTTTTAGGGAGGGTTGACCACTGACCAGGGTGATTAAACCGAGGTTGATCCCATCCTTATCAGCCCAGTTTTGGAGAGGCTGGATGCAATTTACTCCCTCTGAAAAACGGTTTTGAGATGGGTACCTATTCCTGTAAAAGATCATGTTTAAGAGTGCCTATATACCTAATGGGTAATGTAAAAGGGGTCAAAGTATGAACTTTCAATAGTGCAATGGTCAACCAAAAGGTAGGATGAGAATTAGACTTCTCTAAGACATGTTCTTCTGTTGACATTTCCAGCAGAACACATTACAGAACATACCGTAAACATCCAAAGGTGACTAATGAGCGAGAAAATGACGTTCGTGGTTACATTATGAACATTGAACTCAAACTTTCCGCTCGCGAAAAACCATGATCAATGTAGATTGAGTTAGCAAGTTCGATTTTTTGATGGGAAGGGATTGTAGAAAAAAAAGAGCAACCACAACTCTCAACCGTCAAAACTGCATGCACTCGAGCAGACTTTCTAAATACTCGCGCATGCACTTAAAAGTACTCACCACCACTGCTCTCTATGCAAAAAGTGACGTCATCACAAGCTGCGCCGACATGATGATGGCTACCAACGTTCCAGTGTGATATCCGTCGAATCCAGGCCGTTGCGTTCGGAATCAGGAATTCGGTCTTGAACTGGACATTATCTCTGCGAACAAAAACAAAATTAACGTTACTCAATTTCCACTCCAGAGAGAGATTCGACCGTCCACAGCAAAAACGCCGTAACTCCACTCAAAATGTTTTCCTGTTTTCCAGCACGTACTGCTTCTTTACAAGAAAATTCAAAAGCCACAAGGCTTCATTTTTCTTTATTTTTAGTTCTTAATGGTGTGACGGAGTTATATTGCAAAAATGAAGGATGAATATTCGTTGGGTTTTTTTTAAAACAGCATTTTGTCAGAAAAAATTGAAAAAGTGTTGCATGGAGTTACGGCGTTTTTACTTTTGACGGCAGGATTGATCTGCACTTTTTTTTTTTTTAAATTTATGTAAAAAAAAACACACCATTCTTTGTGCGACTGTATTACGCACGCCGTTGTGTTATTCTCAGGCAAACAATGGACCACTAGACAAGGTACGAATTTCAACATTCTGATACATGTTTCTTAACCAAAATTTCACGTAAAACACGATGTGCACAACGAAAATTACCGATATCAGCTCCTTACGAAGATATTTAATGATTCTTGGTGCGTGAATTCAAAGTATCCACTCATGAAAACTCGATGCTCTACGTGATTCACATCGCGCACTGAACGTTATCATGACAATCTCTGCGATATAAAAATCTGGCAACCTTAATCTTGACACTTTGGCTCAGCTATTACAAATAGCTTATAGTTTGAACAACACATGGTGGGAAATGAACATTGCTCGATTGAGCAGCTTGCTGAAACCGTTGTAGTGCGCGATTTGACTCACGTAGAACTTTGAGTTTCTTGTGAGCCTGCAGTTCAAATTCCTCGTAACCAATGTGAAATAAAAACGTCAATATCTTTGTTAGAAGTTGGTTTCAGTAATTTTCGTTGCGCGAATCGTGTTCTATGTAAAATTCTGGTCAAGAAACATGTATCAGATTGCTTAAATTCGTACCTTGTCTAGTGGTCCATTCGCAAACATGGAATCCGGGCTCCAATGACGCGGGCCTCCTAATAGGCAGTCCAAGAGTCTGAGATCTAGGCTCCATGAATTGGGCCTTCTAATAGGTCGTCAGCTAATTCACGATTCTGCGATCCAGACTCCGCCTCTTCGGCGAGTCGGGAGGGGGCCCAACCATCTAAAAGCGTCAAGCCTGTGGGTGGGGGGTGGGTCCCGTTTGCAATGGCGGGTCCCACCAACCGCGACTTAGTCACCAGCGTGGATGGCTGCCCGGGACTTCGTTCTTAATAGGATACTTCATGAATAAAAATACTTTCAAGAGAGGACAAATTTAATGACAACATTCGTCATAATTTAAAAGCTTGTTCGAAAAGTTTCAAATATTTTCATGAAAGAGGCTAAAGCTATTTTCGCGACATATATTTACATAAAGCGTTTTTTATAATAAGTGGAAGCAGAATAGGACCCAGTCGCACCAGTCTTTACCAAATTTTATAGGACGATTTGTTTGGGGGGCGGGGGGCGGTGCTACGATTTCTTTCGAAAATTTTGGGAAAAATCCTTCACGTCACAAACAGCCGCTGAAATTTCCAATCTACTCTACCGTTCTCTCTTGAAAAAAATACAAATTCTAATGGAATTTGGCAATGACTGATACGACCTAGTTCTTTCCCCGCTCGATGCGGTCTGATCAATTTTCCATACAAAATATTTTGAAATTTTTCAAGATATTTTGAAAAATGGATTACACTTTGCAATTAAAAACCACCATCTCTGTCTCTTTCATGAAAGCACCTTTCTGCATAGCGAAACCAATGACATATATTCAGTTTCTAAGCTGAGCCAGGAATAGCAGTTCCTTATTGTACAATGTAATCCATATCCAAACTTAGAGATTCTCTCTAGTTTCTTTTCGCGAAAACCCTCGTTTTATAACTTTGATCCGACAACCCCGGCCTTCGCTCTGCTGAAAGCTTCCCGCGGATATGCCGAAGAAAATGAAATTAGTTTTTGGAGCCGGATCACTTTCAAAGCAAAGAGAAACTTCATACCGCCCCCGCCGTCACTCATCCTACCCGAATCCCCACACTGTCATCCGAATTAGCCAAATTCGACAGTTTCCGCGATCGCTTGTCACTCGCTATCGCGAAACACCGTGTCCTTTTCGAACGCTCCCGCTCCGACTTCTTTTGTCGATCGGAAGAGACCAGTAGCGTGGCGTGAATGATCGATTATCGATATCTCGCAATTTGAAGCTATGGTAAAGAATCGATCACTAAGGTGTTCGCTGCGAACACCCTGATAATCGATCCATTTTCATAGGTTTGAGAGGCGTATCAATCGATATATCGCAAAGCACGCCACACCACTGGAAGAGACTTCGCAACGAAGTTTCCCGAGCGACAGCCCGGAACACAAACTTCGCTCCACGATTCGAACTTGACCTTCATCTCATACCTCGCGTATCGTGCTTCGCGATAAATCGATTAACCTGCCATTTAAACCTACGGAAAAGGATCGAGTGCAAAGGGGACCCGTGATAATCGATTCTTTATCGTGGCTTCGAATGGAGAGATATCGATTCGCTGCTGACTTGTTTTGGGGCGTCACGTAGAGCGTGGGTTTCTGTTTCGCGTAATGTATTGCCCCGCGAGATAATAGTTTTTTTTTAAAACGGATACGCTCGCATAAATATTTGAATCGTCCCGATTTCTACGGTTTTTGAGTTTTGCTCGGATTGTTTTCGAGGTCGAGACCGTGGGCGGTGCATCGATGGCTAAACTCAGGAATCACGTGCTTCCCCTAATAACACGATGTTGCTGGGAATAAGATTTTAAAATATTCCTGCAAACTATGATATTTTTCAGAAAAATTTCTTTAAAACGGGGAAAAACTGATACACCCCTTTTAAACGTTTAAAGATGAATTTGTGTAAAGTTTACCCGTTTTGTAAGCGTTTTAAAATATAAAATAATACACTGGAAAAAAAACCACATTGGATCTAGAGTCCAGACTCTTGAAAACATTGACAAGAAAAAATACTCTTGATTGAATCAGATTTAAGCTTAAATCAAAAGAAAAATTAAGAGGCTTGGTTCTTGATTTAAGCAAAAATCCGATCGAATCAAGAGCATTTCTATTGTCCATGTTTTTAAGAGTCTGAACTCTAGATCCAATGTGTTTTTTTTGCAGTGTAAAAGAGTAAACAGTTTACCGAAGCATACGCATTTTGATTTGGGTTTTAAAATAACTTTTCAATGTTACTCGACTAACATTTGCACTTCATTTTGCAATTAGGGATTATAAATTCTGGCTCAGTTTACAAACGACGTATGTGCCATTAGTACCCTATGAACATAAGTGTTTTTACGGATGAGCCAGGAATTATAGTTCCTAATTGCAAAATGCGGATCATTCATAAAACGTCAAGTCTTTAAAACCTTTAAAGTTTGAAAGTAATATTCTCGACAATTATAAAGCAGTTTCAAAAAGTTTTGTAAAATCATTTTTCATTGGCCGATGTGAACCATGATGGAAAGAAGAAATGATGATAATGCAGGATTCTAATGGAATTTTACGCCCTGTGTTGACATTAATATGTACTAAACATCCAAATCTTCAGCGAAAAAAAGTCCTCCGTTTTCATCTCAAAATCCAATTTTTGGACAGAAACTCCTCTCCTTCGAATCTCCCCTCAGTAGACTAGGAATTGGGAATGTCCTTTTTCCGCGGAAGATCACAAATCGTCGTCCCTCTAACGTAAGGGTGTATCTACAATTCCACGCAAGCCCTGTTCCCCGTATGACTCTATGCTTTCTAGAGCTCACGTGAAAATTGAGATACGTTCTTACGAATTTTACTAAGAATTTTACATGGAAAAAACCTCATGTAATTTCTTGAGAACTTCCCTGACTTTTCTTCTCTGGTGGAGGAAGTTGCGAAAAATTTCAGGCATTATAGCGTGTTGATTTTTTTCCCTATGATCAAATTAGATGCGAGGGGAAATTTTGAAACATCTCAAACGAGGTGGGCATTCCTGAAGTTTCGCTTACAGCTGTTATGTCGCGGGCCGATAGTAAAATCAGGCATATTGTCAAATGTCTAGGCAACCAATCAATTTTTCTTACTAAGGTTGAAATTCTGATTATTTTCCTAACTGTATAGACAAAATATTCATTGAACAAGTAAGCAAGAATTCTCTTTAAAAATTTGCATCATACAATAGTATTTGAAACGAGTATTGAACGAAATGTCATCTTGAAATTTTCAGGATGCCATAAAATACAAAAATTTTAAAATTTTAACAGAAGCATTTGAAGAGGACGGAACAAGAAAAGTTCGTATATTAGATGAGTTATTTTTCCAAAAATATTGAAAACTTTTGAGCTCTCTACCATGATTTTACAGAATTGACAGAACTGTCGATATTCGACCATCTGCCGAGGCATTTGATGGAATATCAGATTTGAGACATCGCCAATGACAAATGCATCCTTAAGGTGATTCGATGGCCGCCATATTTTGTGTCGGAACGGCATGCAATACATCGCATCAATTCGTTCCATTTTTAAAGCTTCTCGTAATTTTTCTCGAATTTTGAGATCGCAATGCTGTTGTCAGGAGACTAAAGCACTCACTCACCAATTTTAACAAGGAAATTCAACGTAATAAAGACGTGGTTTTTTTTAGAGAGAAAATATCTCATTCAAGTGCAGTTTCGATATCAGTATCGAATGCGATATTTTCTCTCTAAAAAAAACAACGCCTTTATTACGTTGAATTTCTTTGTAAAAATTGGTAAGTGAGTGCTTTAGTCTCCTGACAACAGAATTGTGATCTCAAAATTCGAGAAAAATGATGAATAGCTGAAAAAATGGAACCAATTGATGCGATATATCGCATGCCGTTCTGACACAAAATATGGCGTCCATCGAATCACCTTAAACGACTGCAGGAGGTTCAACGTTCACGAAAAATATCAAGGCATCGTGTTGCTTAGTTTTTCGGTTAAATAAAAACAAACAAAAAAGGCGGAAATTAGACAACAAAAGATGTAGTTGGGTTGATCCTGGTCAAATCCGTCCAATTTGTAGCTACAGCTCCGAACACGAGCGTGCTAAAAAATGCAAAAAAACTCCTCTCACGGGAGCTGAAATATTCATGGAACCTTCAGGCATGTCGACGTTGATCTATGCCCCGATTGGATTAACTGGCCGCATTGCCTTGTGAAACGTCAGTTTAAGCCGGACGAAGATTAGTTCATCGAATCATGCCATTTTTACCGCATTGATCGAGTTACAGGATAACAGATCAGCGAGCGGCGGCTTCCACTGCACCTCAATTCGCCGTTTCTCTCACGAAAGAACGTAACTACATTTCGATGTTGCCAAATTTCCCCCCGCGAATTGCATTTTTACCGGGAGAACCTCTGTCACCTCTACCTACAAATTCCATGCGTTTCTCTTGTGATTTCATGCAAAAATCAGACAAATTTTGGGAAAATATTGCACGGGCACATTTTTGTAAAAACCTGAATTTTTAGAGTCAATTTTGCAACCTTGGAATGGAGTTATGTTCTTTCGTCCGGGAAACTATGAGTTCCGCACCCTGGGGAGAAGCACGTGCAGCACGTCATACGTAGAATGATGCAGGTTGTAAATGGAGATGTTGCATTTGTGAGGAATTTGCGATTGGACTGTTGACTCTAATGTAAAAGTTCGCGAGAAACACGATGGTGCCACTGATTTTCTCTGAAATCAGCTCCTAAGCTCAAAAAAAGCTCTCAAGTTGAGGCCAAAATTGAGGGGATATCCCACGCTATCCTGAGAGTCCACGTCTACGACAAGACAAACTCTCCATGCAAAGATAGGGAGCAAATACATTAGCAGGGTTGCCGTGTTTTCAGTTTTGGAGTCCCCAAATAAAGTGGCAGCTCTGTCAATGTATTTGCTCCCTATCTTTGCATGGAGAGTTTGTTGTGATGTAGAGGTGGACTCTCAGGGTAGGGCGGGACATCCCCTCCATTTTGGCCTCACTTTGATAGCTTTTTTGAGCTTGGGAGATGATTTCAGAGAAACCTAGTGGGACCATCGTGTTTCTCGCAAACTTTTACATAAAAATCAACAGTCAAATCGCAGATTCCTCACACATGCAACATCTCCATTGAATGCTTTTCTGGGGTCATGTCAATGTGTAGTTACGCCCTTTTATCAGCCAGGCTACGAATTGATCGAAAAAAATTAGTATTCAGAGCACGCGTGTTGCCCTTTACTTTGCGTGTTGATCTGTACTATCTGAAGCGGTCCTTTCACAATTTCAAGTGAGTAAGAACGCAAAAACTCATCAATTTTTTGAATACCGTCCACAAAAATTCGATAATTTCGAGGGTCTGACAACCTTTGATACCGCGTCCGCATTCGCTGGATGACTCGCACGAGCCACGAAAGCCTCTGGGGACCAACTCAGCAAGCGCCATTTAACTCGGACCTAATTGATTACGACAATTTTTCATGTGCAATTTCTTCAGCGCTCTCTCCCGACTTCACAGCTTGCCCACCGTAGGCTGGCATTTTTATTTCAAGAAATCCTTGCGGCCACAAAAATCTAACACCGAGGTTTTTTTTCTCCTTTTCTCTCTTGCGACATTACTATTTGTAATTCATTATTCAACAGTTTTACGAAAAATATATAAATAAATCGTTTTATTCTGTTGTTAATCCTAATTTCGTTCATGTGGAATAGCGAGTCGCCGAAAAATGAAAGATTCTGATATGTACATCTCTCCAAATTGCCGTGCAATCTAAAGAAAACTATCAGAAGTTGCAGTATACTTATCCTCACTAAAAAATAGACAGTGGCGTGGCGTGTTCTGTGATACATCGATTAATCTGCCATTTAAACCTATACAAAAGGATTGATAAACAGTATGTTTGCGACGAACACCTTTATAATCGATTTTTTACCATAGCTTCAAATAGAGGAATATCGATACTCGATCATTCACTCCTCGTTACCGCAAATAGGCTGAGTTCAACAAAAACGCACCGAGTTGCATATTGGGGGCAAAATTAGTAAGGAGCAGTCTTTAGTTCTGTTACTTCTTCAATTGCGTTTCGTTATGTCTACTTTTTTGGTGTTCAATTAATAATTTTCTTATTTCTACGGGAATCGACGCAAAGTTTTCTCTGTGCCTATTGAGTCATTGCTAATACCCTTTACACGAAGTAAGGCTCCTTTCTTAAAAGCTAAAGATAAGAAACTTTTCATTCGATTTTTGATGGATGAGTTTATTAGAAATTCAACGTTTGGTTTGAATCAAGCATAACTGCAAGCTAGAGTTATCAAGTCAACCAAAAGGCTAATTCATCGCTCAAAATACCATTCAGCGTGATTGAAAGGCCGCAGAAGTTGATGCATGATGCGACGGCGCAGAAATACAACTATTCGTGCTTGAGGGATGTCCAGATTGCATCGGAGAAAATTGAAGGCGCTCTCGCCTGAGACAAGAGACGTTGTACGCTCCATCGTTTCCATTCAATGAGAGAAGGATTGTGCACCGATAAGCCAAGGACCACTGTAAAAATTTGGTGATCGCATTTTCTAGAATTTTCAACAAGTTCATTTTTAGACTACTTAATTGTTCCTTGTTTCTACGAAAGTTGACGCGCGGTTTCATCTGTTGCACTGGAAAAAAAGTCACTTGGATCTGGAGTCCAGACTCTTGTAAACAATGACAAGAAAAAATACTCATGATTTAATCGGATTTTTGCTTGAATCAAAAGCTAATCCGCTTAAGATAAGAGGCTAAGCTCTTGATTTAAGCGAAAATACGATTAAATCAAAAGTATTTTTTCTTGTCAATGTTTTCAAGAGTCTGGACTCTACATCCAAGCGACTTTTTTTCAGTGTGCTATTCAGTCACATTTGTGTTCAGTCACACAGTGCGCACATCTATTACACGGGAGAAACTTCAAACCCATTCTAGAACTAAAATGAATGTGATTTAACAATTTTTTCCTGACACTTTCCGGTTCCCCTGAATGTGGCAACCCTGTACCGTGCGACCCTTACACTCATTTTTTTGTTGTATAAACAATTTTCAAACCTATCCAAGTTCGGCACTCTCCACAACAGCACATTCAATCATGGGCAGCGTTTAATTGAAAACAACCAATTTCCCTGCGAGCGCAGAGGGCAAAAGTAGACCGTAACTTCCTCGCGTGACATCGGGAGGTCAACATGGCAACCGTTGAGGGTCCATTTTTGTGGCCTCTGCTCATTCATTGTTCTGTCGTGTTTTTAATTAATGTCCTCTTGAGTGCGAACAATAGCACTCGAGACGGGGCGACGGTGAGTTTTTAGCGCCACACAATGGAGCCAACATCAGAAGAGGTCGGACATAAAATTTTTAACTAAAAGTGCAAATGTTCATGTTTATTTCATCACAATTTCAATTACCAGGGGTGATTCGAAAGGCAAATGTCATGAAAAAACCAATGGAACCACTTTTGAACTTTTTTAATCTATATATCTGAAGATATAAGCTTTTAAAGTTTTCAAATTTTGTCCGACTTCTCCTGTAGACTCGATTCACTGTGCGCCATGCTAGACGCCACGTTGGTGGTGATTAGGGGAAGGGTGTAAAGGGGGGCACCACGGTTTCCGGGTTTCAAATCCGTAAGCCGAAGTCCGCATGAGCCCCAGAAAGCATGAATTTTAATATAAAGCAGGGCTCACGTAGAAACTGAGATATGCCCTTCCGTCCGAGGGACGATGATATGAATGGGGTGCATGCGCATGTATGCTTCGTCGCATTCCGGTTTTAATTTTTGAAATGTCCCTGAGGACCGACCGGTAAGCCTTGAAAAGAGGCGAGCTGGCTGTGCGTAAAAAGAGATCCTCATCGTAGCATCATTGAAAATAATATATTCGCGAGACTTGAGTAAAATATAACAATTAAATTTAGGACATAGATCCTTACAAGTGTTTATTTAAAATGAACAAGTTGCAAGTATTGTAGGTAAATTTTACCTACTTAAACGTTCGTCAAAATCAGTGAAGCTTATCCTTTGTACCGTATGCGTCGTACAGTGGTAAATAATTGGAATCCCTTGTAAAGACCCTTTTTCCGAGTTAATCTATCAAATTTTACTCAAATTTTGTAGAAATTGTCCTTTTTATGCGTTGCGATGAAGGCGCCCTTAAACCTTCTTTAATCACTATGCAATCCATACGGAACCTCCCTAAGGTAAACGATCAACGTCAACGATTTTTTGTCCACGCACCTGCTTTTTCCAATAATTTACGTCCACGCGTTTTTTCGGCACGGGAGTTTTGGTCCACATGCCAGTTGAGACCCAAAGTTAATTGGCCCATATGTAAATACAAACGACAGTTGTTCACGACGTTCTTGGAAGAATGAGGCTTCCTTGCTTTTTTGTTTTGTCTGTTTGGTCCAACGGAGAATAATATATAGTTTAGAATTTTGGTAAAAATGGGGGAGCGTCAATTCCATTAGACAAAATTCACTAAAACTCTCTACACCTCTTTGGTGTAACAGGACTTAATTATCTTTCAAGAAATTCCCACCTTGTTCTACCTGAACCTCTGTATTTGCCTCAGCTATAGGCTCTTAGATTTTTCCTGTGTACGATAAGTATCTTGATTTATTTTGCGGGGAAGATCTGTACTTTTAAAGGATGCCTGTCATTCTTAATACGTTCAATTTCGTATGATGCTGTGCAACACCTCTGTTGTGAAATAGTTGCTTCAGGCGCCGCCGCCTGCCCAAACGCGCATTGCCGCCTACAAACCTAAGTGGATACTTCAAGCATTGTGCAATGCGTGAAGTATCCACTTAGGTTTGTAGGCGCCAGTGAGCCTCTCGCGCTGGCAGCACGCTGCTCCGCTCTGTTAGGCTTTAATATTAATACTCGCATAGTCAGCGTTTTTTAACTTATGATTTTGAAATGTTTGCACACTCTGCATTGATTATTCTCATTTAAATTGATGGGAAAAAATATGTATCAATTAATCAAAGGAGAAAAATTATATAATGTGTGTTTTTTAAACATTGGTGGTTTTGTGTCAAATTTAATGATTTCCACAGCACTTTACTTTTTTCTTTTACATTTTGTGCTTTTATTGTGTTGCAGCGAGGTGTACGCGCCACGAAACGCTAAAAATTTGACGTATTTGACTCTAAGATTGCGTGCTTCTTGACTTTTTTCCCCTCTTTTATTCATTTTTGCAGTTTCTGTCGGCACAACTGCGGCTCATTGAGATTAACGTCGCTTAGAAAAGGTTTTACAAATATTCGTCACATTTTAAAAATATAAATGTTTTCAAAATGAAGTAATAATTTCGTAAAGAAAAAATTAAAAAAATAAAAAAAGCACCTATAAATATATAAGGTATATTGTACATCGAATATTTTAAGGATTGAAATAAAACCAAATATTCACCAATGAGAATTTAAAAAGATGATTCAAAAGGAGAGATTAATAACATTTCGTTTAGAAAATGAGCAACCATAACAACACCTCCTTCTCTCTCAATTTATCATTTCCATATTGTCAATATAACTTTACATACCGACTAAAATATAACGCTTGGACCAAGTCACGGTTGCTTATTTTACGTGTAGGCGTTAACTACTCGACAAAAAAGGTGCGCGGACAAAAAATCATTGACAAAATGTCCTGAAACCTAAAGAGCTGTCGAAGAAACGACGTTCGAAACTGCCCTCAGGCATGCTTGTGTTGCACGTGCAGGGATATTAAGGCGTTAGAGCTAATCGCCTCCTCTCTAAATGCAGCAGAATGGCTCACACTGCCCACGACCTGCTCCTTGTAACCTTGCAACTATTGGCAATATACGAAATTATTCGAACGGAGGGTAGTTCGTGTTGCATGTTGCATGCATAATGAATTGATGGAGTTTTAGCTCATTAGTTCTATTTTGAGGCACGGCAAGTCAAACTCAAAGGGCTCGGTGGCGCAGTTCCTCTGGGCGTGAGGAACCGCGACAATGCGTCACCCTCCTGGCATAAGGGCGTAACTAAACTCTGCAACGAACCCTGTCGTCCATACAATTCAATGCTTCTCCGGGCTCATCTACGTGTGCAGTTACGCTCTTTTGTCAGCCGGGCGACGGATGGTACGACCGCCAACACCAGAGGGCGTCATCAACACGTATAAATTATGAAGTTTTTAATGATGCGCAGATTTTGAGACGACCGGCGACCCTACGTCGGAAGGGCGCCTCGCTAAGACTCGTGTTACAAGGGCACCGTGCTTCACGGCATCGCCTTGTTCAATTTTTCCATAGATTTCCGATGGTGAATCGCTCGCCATCATTCTAAATATTTGAATGCGTTGTTTTCGAAAGGGAACAAGCACATTTTTGTATAAGCCACACTGCATGGAAAAAAACACATTGGATCTAGAGTCCAGACTCTTAAAAACGTCGACAAGAAAAAATACTCTTGATTCAATCAGATTTAAGCTTAAATCAAGAACCAAGCCTCTTAATTTGAGCGGATTTCCTTTTGAATAAGCTTAAATCTGATTGAATCAAGAGTCCTTTTTCTTGTCAATTTTTCCAAGAGTCTGGACTCTAGATCCAATGTGTTCTTTTTCCAGTGCATCACTGAAAAAAAAAAATATTAAATTCGTCACTAAGAAGTATTTTTCTTTAATCAAGAATTTGGCTGCTTAACTTAAACTACTTTTTTGCTTAATCCAAGCATTATTTTTCTTGTATCAAGAAAAATTAAGCTTAGATCAATATGAAAAAAATCTTGGCGGTAAATTCAAGAATCATCATGCTTGAGCTTGAGCCAAGCACCGTTTTTTTCAGTGTTGGCTTACATAAAAGGATATGCTGAAGACTCGTCGAGGAATGGACCTGTTCCCTTTTAGAAACAACCGATTCATTTGAAATAATCGAAGTAACTCGAAAAAGTGTAAAATCTCGTACAAATTTTGAAGTCGAATTCCCTCGTCTTTACTTTGAATGCAGCTTTTTCAAACCTTTTTCAAATGAGTTAAAAACAGTGTACCTAAATAGCGCAAATATCACCACGAGCGAATTTTTCTTTGGTTTGTACGTATTAGTCACTTTTACAGCGCACTGGGCGCTCTGCGACGCCAAACTGCCAAAAAAATCATCGACATGACAGAGATCTTCCGAAAGCTGGCATCTCCCCATCTCTTTCTGGATGCCTTCTACCCACCTTTTTTGATTCACTGGTGCAAAATACCATCACGTAAGAAAAATTCCAGGCAATAATATTATTGCCTTTATGATGAAGCAAATCTTAAGCGGTTTAAATAATTGTTAAACCTTCTTTAATAAGTGATACAAATAATGAACATTCTCATGTTACGATTTATTACAGGAGGACTATTTTACGACATGCTAAATAATCAAGGAGCATCAGTGGTTCTCAACCGCACAACTTCCGCGCTTTGTGAGTTTTAAACTCACAAGTGATAGATCTCGAATCGAATGATGCGTTTGACAAAGTAGCCGTGTGTGCAGCCCTAAGAATCTGCAAAAGCACGTAACCACACAACTTCTGCGCTTTGTGAATTTAAACTCACATGTGAATGTTCTCGTCTCACATGGTGCGTTTGACCGAGTAGCCGTATTTGCAGCCCTTAGAATCTCCAAAAGCACGTAACCACACAACGTCCGCGCTTACTGAGTTTTAAACTCACAAGTTCAAGATCTCGTTGCAATTGATGCGTCCGACCGATTAGCCGTGTATGCAGCCTTAAGAATCTCCAAAAGCACGTAATTGCACACCTTTGTCGCTTTGTGAGTTTTAAACTCTCAAGTGGAAGATATCGAATCGAATGATGAGCTTGACAGATAAGCTGGTATGCAGCCCTAAGAATCTCCAAAAGCACGTAATTACACAACTTCCGCGCTTAGTGAGTTTTAAACTTACAAGTGAAAGAGCTCGAATAGCATGATGCGTTCGACCGAGTAGCCGGGTATGCAGCCCTAAGCATCTCCAAAAGCACGTAACCACACAACTTTCTCGCTTTATGGGGTTTTAAACTCAGAAAAGAAAGATCTTGTCGCATATGATACGTCCGAAGTTCCGAACGATTAGCCGTGTATGCAGCCTTATGAATCTCCAAAAGCACGTAATCGCACATCTTCGTCGCTTTGTGAGTGTTTAACTCAGAAGAAACTAACTAACTCAGTGAGAAAGATATCGAATCGAATGATGATAGCTCGAATTTTTGATTCACTGGTGCAAAATACTGTCACGTAAGAAAAATTTCAGGTAATTATATTATTGCCTTTATGATGAAGCAAATTTTAAGCGGTTTAAATAATTGTTAAACCTCCGTTAATAAGTGATACAAATAATGAACATTCTCATGTTACGATTTATTACAGGAGGACTATTTTACGACATGCTAAATAATCAAGGAGCATCAATGGTTTTCGCGATAAGTTATATTTTATTAGAACGTATTTGTTTCACGTCGAATTGAATTGTTGATTTAAGTGACAGCTCACATAGGTCGCTGAAATCAAAATTTCACCGATATTGTGTGTTATTAGTTGAACGGACAACATTAGTAACAACATTAACTAAGCCACGGTTTCTTCTCATGATTTATTATTTGGCGATATAACCGAGCAATAGGTTCTCTACTTTCAATTTTTTCATTGTAATCTTCATAATCACAGAAAAAAATCACAGAGAGCAGTAAAACATTATACATATGTCAGTTTTCTTGTGAAAAAAATAGAGAATTTGCAGGTGTCTGAAATTGGATGAATTTCGTGTTTAAGTGGAAATTACTGAGTTGACTGAACACGAGGATACCCTTGGGTCATGAATTAAACACTTTTATTGGAGAAGATATGACAAAATTATCTACTCTGCTTAAATACACGTGTTTAAATGGGAAATGCCGCCAGATGACGTCACTAGGCGGTGTATTTTCTGACTTTTAAATACATTTTTATACTATTTCCCATATCAGAAAAAAAATTATAAAAAATACTGTGAGATCAGCTTTTTAAGCACTTTCAGATGAAGCAATAAAAAATGTGCATGCAAGTTCTCCATTAAGATAAGAAAAGAGCATTAAGAAAAAAGAATACGTTTGAAAACTAGGCAACATGGGATGTAGCTACAGGCCCCTCGCTAAATCCGCCCACTTACGACTTTAAATAGTGAAAATCAGTTGCGGGGCCAAAAGAAGGGCATTTACTGTCTTTAATGCAACATCAGCTTCTTCGGAAGAAGTAATCGATGCATTGAATGAATTTGACGGCCGTTAACGTTAAGTAGTAGGGAGCTTCGATTAAAGTTCCGCACTCGTTCAACTTCCGATCTCGGGGATCTCTCAAAATCTGCCCGAGGCAACAATGACAGCGGCCCATCATCCTTGCACGAGCGTGAGGCAACGTTGCCTTTCCCCCCACAAAATCCACAATTTTATACGATTTCTCCACGGTGCAATCCGAAATCTCGCCGAAATTCGTCAGGGCCGGAGCCTGTTCGTTAGCATTTAACGTCGCTAATATCAAGAGCTCGCGTTTAATAACTTTATACTGCGCTAGTCTATCCTCCTCCGTTAGGTTCCAATTAAAGTTTGCCCCCCCCTCTCCTCGGCACCACTTTCAATCTGCCCCCCCCACCTCCCCGTCTAGGTCTTGGTTTAAAGTGTTCCAAACCTCGTCACTTAACGCTGTATTGTTCGGGATATGCGACTTTAACGTGATAAAATTGGGAGTTTCGCTGTCGCGCCGAGTGTTCACGCCGGAAAATTTACGACTAGTTAAACTCAAAACTACTGTCAACATCATTTTTTGGAAATGCTGCTTAGTGCGAATCCACTACTACTGATTCTACTACTTTAATTATAATTATTCTGATAATAGGGTATCGAATCCTAGTTTTTAACAGAAATTTACATTTTTATTGATAAGATTTTTTTAAATTTTAAAAAGACTGCACGGTGTTAATACTCAGTCCATTTACTGGTGAGAATATTGGCTAAAACTTTCGATAGGCTTGCTTTCAGAAATCAAATTGAAGAAATTTTCATTTAATTTTTGACGGATAAGCTTACTACGATTTCAATGTTTGATTCGAATCACGCAAAACATTAACCTGGATGCTAGAGTTAAAACTTCCACCTTGGAGCCAGTTCATCCCCAGAGGGAGCAATCTAAGCGAGCTTGAAAGACCGCAAACGTTAACGAATTGCAGGCGAGGCTACGGCGCGTAGATGCGACTATTCGTGCTTGAAGGATGTCCGGGTTGCGTACGGAAAAATTGAAGGCGCTCTACCGGATGGCAAGCGCGTGACGCTGCATGCTACAGGACTTACAAGCTTCGATGCGCCTGTCGTACCGGGCCATTGGTAGGAAAGGCTCCGGCCAGGTGCGACAGACCAATACCCACGCACAACCAAAGATTGATCCCGAGGATTGGGTGCTCAAATTTTCTGACTTTTCAGACAAGTTCATAATCTACGTTAATAAATGACTACGCTGTTAAAAATCAATGATTTACTCTGAGAGAATACGTTAAGAGAGGAAAATTGGGAACTCTTGGAGGCTTATACGGAATTTTTCCTTAGAACGGCAGAGCAGTGCTGGTTGTGCCGGAAGTGCTCCTTCTTCCGAGGTTTTTTTTTTTTTTTGGGGGGGGGGGGGGGGGG
>NW_017547239.1:2690226-2819500 GCF_001854935.1 Bemisia tabaci
GGGGAACGAGCCTGTTTTCAAATCTTGGCTTGATTTTACAAGCGAACGTCTCGGCATTTTCCATCAAGTGGCGAAAATTGAGAGGTGGAGTATTCAACTCACTCGCGGGCGAATAAATGAGCTGGAATTGCATAAAATCGAGCGTAATGGAAGGGTTCTTACCTGGTGGCACAGTTTTTGAAAACGCAGTTTATGCTAATAACCGGGCGCCAACTAATTGCACTGGGTTTGTCCGCTAGGGTTTTATTTACATCCGCCACTACGAAATGGAATCTATGGCTCTCCGAGAACTGGGTCACATTTATCACCGCTTTCAGAGAGCTTTTGAACAGGTACTCTAACTCGCTCGAGCTCTGAAACAAAAGAATTCGAAAAACAGGATTTTTTAATAAAACCAGGGCAAATCAACTAGTAAAATTATCGAGATTTTCGGGGAAAACTGGATGCACCGAAAAAGTAAAGGATGCTGACTTAACATCCTGATGTATAAAAGCTTGAGACAACTCACAAAATGCTGAGTTAACCGCCACATCGGTAAACTTTAGGCCTTGCCTCCACGGGACGTTTTCATGGGATTTGTCCCAAGTTCGAATCGCAGGAATGAAACTTCTGGGATTTTTCCCAATTACAGTCTCCACGGGACGAGGCTCAAACGGTCCTGCGACTAGTTTGCGCGAGAAGATAAATTAGATAAAGTCGAGTATTTAACCGGAATTAAAATAATAATTGCACTCAATTGACAATTGGACACATTATTTTAACTAAACAAACATGAACAATGGAGTATTCAACAAAATATCGCACAATTCGTGTACACTTCTTCTTCCTCTCTCAGTGGGTCCTAGGAGTATAAGGACCATACTTGGTACTGGGAAAAATATTGATTAACTCAATATTTTTCCCAACTTCGTAAGTGGGATTTTCCCCTGGGACAAATCTCGTGAAAAGGCCCGTGGAGACAAGTCCTTACATCTTGACATTGTTATGGTAACCGCTGTGGCGGTTGATTCAGTGTTTTGTGAGTTGATGCACACTTTGTTACATCAGATTTAAGTTGGATTTTAAGTCAGCATCCTTTTTCTCGGTAACGGACAATGGATGGAAAGTAAAAAAAAATTGCGAAAAATGTAAATCTTACGCTAGGAATGGACCACTAAACAAGTTGACACAAGATTATTCTTCGACAAAATTTTGCGCAAGAGACATTGAATATTTTGAAACAGTGATAAATCAACTGATAATTAAAACATTAGTAAGTTCTCAAAATATCACTCCTCCGGGTTTCAGGAAATTTTGTCAACGATTTTTTGTCCGCGCACCTATTTTGTCCAGTAGTTTACACCCACACGTAAAGTAAGCAATGGTGACTTGGTCCAAGCGTTATATGTTAGTCGGTATGTAAAATTTTATTAACAATATGAAATTGAAAGAGAAGGAGGTGTTGTTTGGTCGCTCATTTTCTAAATGGAATGTTACTTTCTCCTTTTGATTCATCTTTTTAAATTGTCATCGTGAATATTTGGTTTTATTTCTATCCTTAAAATATTTGATGTACAATATACCTCATATATGTACAGGTACTTTTTTTTTAATTTTTTTAATTTTTTCTTTACGAAATTATTACTTCATTTTTAAAACATTTATATTTTTAAAATGTGACAAATATTTGTAAAACCTTCTCCAAGCGACATTAATCTCAATGAGCCGCAGTTGAGCCGACAGAAACTGCAAAAATGAATAAAAGGGGAAAAAAACCAAGAAGCACGCAATCTTTAGTTTTAACCCATTTGTACATCGATCTTTTAGAGTCAAATACGTCAAATTGTGAGCGTTTGGTTGCGCGTACACCTCGCTGCAGCACAATAAAAGCACAAAATGTTAAAGAAAAAATTGAGGTGCTTTGGAAATCATTAAATTTGACGCGGTACCACCAATATTTAAAAAAAACACACATTATATTATTTTTCTTCTTTGATGAATTGATACATATTTTTCCCCCATCAAGTTAAATGAGAATAACCAATGCAGAGTGAACAAAAATTTCAAAATCATGAGTTAAAAAACGCTGACTATGCGAGTATAAATATTAACCCTAGTCTACCTGAGTGGGGTCAGATTGACCCCACGGGAGTTTCAACTCTTTGCCATTTCTCGTGGTATGCACGAAATTTTTTGTCCTTCACAAATAGCTCTACAAAGACATCTAGGAACACGATTTTGAAGGGGAAAAAAAAAAGTGCATGAGAGATCAAAAAATTCACGAGTACCCCTAGAAAGCCTGAGCGGGGTCAGATATCCTTATAACATATATTTTACCATTTAGCATCACAAAAGCTTACTTTGAAGGTGTTTTCATTTTTCCCTTTTTAATTTTTTTCAGGAACTTATAAAACAAGCAAAATTTTTCAGTTTTTTTTCGTTTTCAGTATTTAGTAGCCCTATGATTTTTTTTTCTCATGCTGCGAACAACATGGCAACATGTGTATGATAAAATGGTTGCATACCCTACGCCGTGTTTTTCGGTTTTTTGGTTTTTTGGTGGATATGCTTTATGGTTAAGGCCTGTACGGTTAGTGCACTGATATTAACTAAAAACATGAAAAAAACATAGCTAACTAATTGATTTTCAGCTGGGGTTAAAATTGACCCCGCTCAGGCTTTCTCGTTGGTTCAGAGACTCAGGCAGACTAGGGTTAAAGCCTAACAGAGCGGAATGGCGTGCTGCCAGCGCGAGAGGCTCACTGGCGCCTACAAACCTAAGTGGATACTTCACGCATTGCACAATGCTTGAAGTATCTACTTAGGTTTATAGGCGCCAGTGAGCCTTCCTCGCTGGCAGCGCGCCGCTCTGCTGTGGTTTGGCTCTGATGTTTAAACTCGCGTGATCAGCGTTTTCCCCTGACGTATAGATCCTCAGAAAGCGTTAATTTATACGTAGAACGGGGCTCACGTGAAAATTAAGTTACGCCCTTACGTCAGAAGAGCGACGAATTTTTTACATAAGTTCCATGAGATAACGAAAAAACGTTCAATTCTGAAAACTGAAACTCGGTATTTTTTACCTGAATTTGGTAGCATTTACATGAAATCGCTTTCATCGGTTCTTATTAGATGAAATAAAACAAGAGCGGACATTTTAATACACCACAAAGGAGATGTGCATTTTTGCAGTTTAACTGTTAATGTGCATTTTGCAGGAAACTTCGTTCTCAAATACTGCTGCGGTAAGGAAAAACGCCGTAAGAACCCTCAGGCGTTGCCAGCTTTCTTTTTGATTAAACATAAATTTCCTCGGAAACTTGTGAGCACTTGAGTGTGTTGGATAAGTTTCTCGTACTTTCACCTAAAATTCCTGATAATCAAAGAAATATATTCATAAGCTATCCCAAAAATAAACTTTTCATCGAAGGAAATCTGGCAACTCTCGAAAGTTCATACGGCGTTCTTCCACAGCACGGCAGAATACTGCAGGCAACCTCGATGAACTGAGGAATGTGAAGGGAATCCAAACGAATGACCACCGTTCCTACGGTAGCTCTAATAAGCAACTGTGTTGCCAAATGAGACAACTCAATACGACTTTAACGACGGGAACTGATACTGCGATTCGGCATAATCTGGCAATTCCGCTTGAAAAGTAGACGGGAACGAGCATTTTATTTTCCGGTTTATTTCCCTCCGTGAGAGGGGGGGGGTGTCTACCAGGTCGTGTGGACGGAATCTTCGCCGCCACTCGGAGCATTTTCTGCACCGCGAATGTGGGCTTTTTAATTGCACTTTTTTCGGGTCCTCCGTTTTCGCTTTTAATTATGTCTGCAGCGTTACGTCAGGTTCGGCGAGTTCCGCACGGCTGCCTCGACCGAATTTATCCAATTTAGACACTTCCTGTTTTTAAAAGAGATATATGTTGCCATGCTCATTGAAAATAGAGTGCTGGGCTTCCCAAATAATGAGCTAATCCAAGCGCCTGATGAATAAATTGAAAAAATTTCATGCGATCTTACGCATATATGGACTAAATTTTGCGATAAGGAACTACTATTCTTCATTTATTTTGGAAGAATCGTATTAGTCATTGGTTTCCCTATGCAGGTACGCGCTTCCACGGATGAGTCAGAAATAGTTGCTCTTGATTGAAAAATGTAATATGGATGGACTTGTTGCAAACCAGCTACATCGAAAAGAAAAGTCGTTTTTTATAGAAAATGGCTCACAAATTACGATGAGCGTTTCGTGAAAGTATGGAAACTTCACATTCTGCGTAGAATATATCGATGGTGAGAGTGCAGAGGTGCGTACCTCGGAAAACACGATTTTCCAGGAGAATAAAAAGAAGCTGTCTAAACTGCGCGATTTTTTCTTATTTTGTTTCTCGAAATAATAGAAGTGCACGCGCTTAAATTTGCCACTTTTGCAAGCTACCCTCTTTACTAATTGAATCAGTGAGAACGAAAACACCAACTCGGGAAAATGAAAATAATCAAAACACGCGCAAAACTGCACAGAAGGTGAAGGAATTAGTTTAAGAAAACATTTTTGCTGCCGAAAGACGAGTACTTATGGACACTTTAAAGGTCCAGATTGGAATAGATGCGCTAACTGCAATGACCTTCAGGTAAAATAAACTGTCACTAATGGAAATTGAGTATTTTGTAGTCACCGAGTTGGTGTGTTTTCGTTCTAATTGATTCAATTTCTTTTTACTGCAATTTCTGGGGACCATTTGAAAAATAGCGAAAGAAATTATGAAGTTTTCACAAAATGCACTGATACAAAAGTTCCCTTATGGCTATGGATACAGAACGATGGAATCAGACCGCCCCGAAAATATGCTGAACCTCGGGTTTCAGCCACGAAGCCCCGAATGGCTCCACGTGGCAAAACCGTGGCCTCGGCATGACGAATGACTGGAACTTAGGTGAGGAATACTTAATTAATTCGGCATGATTGGGAGTATCCGAACTTTGCCCCGAATTAATTCTTGGATCAACTTTCATTATGAATACAGTCGAGCGCGAGGAGGAACTGCTATTCCGAATCCGGAGAAAGTTCTCGGAACGGGAGAGGAGCGAAAGGTGAGATGCCTGAATTATGACTGTGTGGACTCGAAAGTTGCGAAAACAACGCTACCTTTTCTGCGCGGGAAAGTTTTAATTACTCTTTTGGCGTGCTCTCAGCCCTGGATGTGACTCCGAGGATACGCAGGCTCCCCGGAATCATTGTTTGAAATGTAATTAAAGCCAAGTTCGTGTACGTGCAATCTAACTTCCTCGACTTTTCAACTTCTTTGACGAGGAGAGCTTTCCATTCATAACAGTTCGGACATCGACGTCGGGCCGCGCTCTCATATCGTCGCCCATCTGATGTAAAGGCGTATCTTAATTTTGATGTGAACCTTGTTTTACATATAAATCCATGAATTCTAGGGCTCAGCACGGAGAAAAAAACTTCGTGTGTGAGACCCGAAGTTTAGGTCATATGGATCTCTGAAGTTTTCGGATCTAGCATCTGAACACTAAAGGTCTAGCTGCCGAAGTTCAGGTCTGACATCTGAAACTTCAGTTCTTACATCTGAAGTAGTTCAGTTCTTACATTCGGAAGTTTTTCGGATAAGAAAACTGAAGTACTTCAAATGTAAGAATTGAAGTTTCAGATGTGTGTTCCGAACCTCGACAGCTAGCCCTTAAGTGTTCAGATGCTCAATCTGAAAACTTCAGAGATCCATATGACCTAAACTTCGGGTCCCACGACTCCCACGCACGAGGTTTTTTTTCTCCGTAAGGAGATAGACCCTTGCGCCGCGCCGTAAAGCGACGATATTAACGGAAGTTAGCGGGTGGATCAAACAGGCAGACTTCAGCACTGTTAGACATATCGGAGTGCATTTCAGCCTGCTGGCCGATTATTGAAATTGATAGATTTAGCTATAGACAAAGAAGACAAAAGAGTTATGGAGGGATCCTATTGGTGGAGGCGGGTGGTTGCAATGGACAAAGAACGCAGGCGATAGACTAACTATAACGGTAACCCACGAGAGACCCGACAGTTAGTCCATCATTTACCGCCCTCAGTCTATAAGAATCACCCATTCCAACCAATAGGATTGCTTTATACTCCTTATGTCTTCTTTGTCTATAGATTTTTCTATCAATTTCAATAATCGGCCCGCAGGAGTATATATCGTCGTTTCCCAATCGAAAGAACGTATCTCCACTCCAAGGTTGAAAAATCTGTGGGCAAAATGCGCCTTTGTGAACTTTAACTAGAGCAAAGCGCGGTTGTTTTCTGTAGCAAATGCTTCAAAAGTCACGATGAGCGCATCGGAAAAGTATCAAATACACTCCTAACTTCACAATCTGCGTAAGAAATATTCATTTTTTAAGATTTCCGCTTCAAAGACGATACTACAGCACAGGTGAACATTTCGTAAGGGAGTCGTTCCATCCAACCCTTGCGCATACGTCGCCAAGCAATATACAACATGACCTACGGGAACCCGAAAAAATACAAATGACGAGACGGGATTTTATCAACCGACATGTTTACATTTACATTTTCCTTACGTTGATAAAGAGAATTGTGCTTAATTACGCTTTGCGTGCGGAAAGGTCAGCCATGTTGAATATTGTGTAGCATTCTAGTGAGCAGGAGTTGGATAGAACGCGAATCCTCTCACGAAATGTTCACCTGTGCCGTTGTACCGTTTTTGAAGCAAGAATCTTGAGAAATCGCATACATTTTACGCAAATTGTGAGGTTGGGAGTATATTTTAGACTTTCCCTATGCGCTCATCGTACGACAGTTTTCGAGCCGCGTTTTGCAAAAAATACCTCTTCTTTCAGCTCTGCAGCCGGATCATTGAAACTATGTCAGCCAAGACATAGCCCAATCTTAACCATGGAATAAATCGCAATTCGATGTCTTATCGGGCTGCTTTAAACTTTCAATAATCGGCCCGCTGGCTGAAGTTCGCAACAGGCCCATTTTTATGCTTGAGCTAGAAATTGGAGTTCCGAATCACGAATTACAATCAAAATAACCCTATTTTCACGAACAACCCCGAAGACAGTACTACATACTATGCTGCAACGTCGCTGATTGCCGGTTCGTCCATCTCATTTCGTCACCACCTGGCGCCCTCGTTCGAAAAACGATGGATCCTTCCTACATTCCCGCCTTTCCCCCATCCACCACCCAGCTCGTTCATTGGAATTTTTCTATTGTATGAACTCATCGCGCCGCACGGTGGATTAAGTTGAGAGAAGAGGTTGGACATAATTTTTCTTACGAAAACCGCATTTTGATTTTGTTAAATTTAAATTTTTAGGGGGTGCTTCTAACAGAAAATTGTACGAGAAAACCAATGAAATCACATTTTCAAAACCTCTCTGTTTTGATTGATGGAGTCATAAGCTTTTACTGCCGTGATAGCGGAGAGAGCCTTAAGTGCAAAATTTTCGAAATAGTTTTCTTCAACATTCGTCTAAACTCTTTTAGATGAAATTATTGAGACGGCTAAAACAGCAAAATTCATCCTAATTTAATGATAACGAGACGTATGAAAAAGCCGTAAGTGCCCAAAAAAGGACAATGCTGCAGCAAAAATCCTGATTGGACACGTATTATTATTTTTATAGTTAATTCACAAGAGTAAAGCAACAAAACACGATCCTGTTACCAGCGCAACTGGCCCATTGTCGTGAAGTGCAACTAAAATGATTCTCATTTTTAAAATTTAAAATAAACATTTTCAAGTCAGCAACGCTGTAGCGGGGAGAAAGTGTTCTGGGTTTTCGAAACTTTTAGAGGTATTATTTCATATGTCAAGGAACACAATATAAATGTTTGAATTCCATCCAACCAAGCAAAGGGGTGCGGGGAGTTTTCTTCCGCTCGCTCTCTCAAATTTGGCAATTGAAAATTTTAAAGGGATTTTATTTTCAAAGAGCTCAATAAAATATTTTAATTTTTAGGTGGAATGTTAGTGGAAGTACCCTACTACAAGGTCTTGAGGGTGCCATCAACAGATCTTTATATTTCCTTTAAATGTGTTCAAGCACACTGAGGGAGTTGTAAAACTGAGCTGCAAGAACGCAGCGAAGCGCCTTCAATTTCGCTTGATACCGCAAGCTTCACCGCGGAGTTAGTTTGGTTGCTTAACCCAACCGAACCTAACTTGGCTTGATATTCCGCACCGGATTGATTCTGTGACCGGCGCAACTGACCCATTCTGCCGTAATAGCAAAGAGAGCCGTAAGTGCAAAATTTTCAAAATCGAGTTTTCTTCAAAATTCGTCTAAACTCTTCTAGATGAAATTACTGAGACAGCTATAACAGCAAAATTCATCCTAATTTAGTGAAAACGAGACGTATGAAAAAGCCGTAAGTGCATAAAAAAATTACGTTTTTTTTTTTTTCAAGACAGCCGTAGGTGCATGAGAGCCAATGAAAACAGTGCTTTCAAGAGGAATGCCGCCATCATCTGGCGATTTCTAACCTGAAAATGTGTTTGTTGTGTGTCCAACACGCTACCACAAAAACACGCAGAAGATAGCACGTACTGCTGTCTTGCCGAATACTAACCTAACATGAAACTGAATTTTACTTTTTTCATGTACTTTAAAATAAAATCGGTCAAGTTTTGATCCTCAAAATGATTTCTAAGAGTCTATCGAATGATTGGTTGCGATTTGACAAAGAACGGCCGAGGCTTCTTTCAATAAAATGTTCCAATTGTTCCACATCTCTCATTTATTTTTCATTGTTTATTGTAATTCTTTTTTCTATTCCAGTACTCTAGTTTTAAGGTGTATGAATGTAGTCTGGGTGCTGTGCGAGAATAGGTTATACATGCAAAAGTTAAAAATGAAAATTAAAAATAGTTAATTTGGTTGTTATTATATTTGTAAAACAAAGTTAATTTACACTTGTAAACAGGTGGTTGTAGAATAATTTGATGAATAAAAAAAAAAAAATTTGTTCCACTCAGAAGCTTCTAGGCCCATTTCCTCAAAACTTCATTTTTGCACTTACTGCTCTCTTCGCTATCAGGGCAGTTTAAGTCTCCACATTTCGTCCGACTTCTCCTACTGACTCGTTCCCGTGTGCGCCGGTGAGCGTGTGCGAATCGATCTATTCTGCACAGTTTTTGCCGGCCAAGAGGCGACACGTGATTGATAAATATACCGGCGGATGCCCCCGTCGCCGTCGTGTCTCCGCGAAAATTAATTAGCCCCCTCGCGGCGTTGCCGATTTTCCAGGTTCTCGACTAATTTTCCGACTATGAAAAGCGGCCTTGAACGCGGAACTGCATTCTGGGACCGTTTGGAAAATACGTAGCGCTCAAGGGAAGTCTGCATCTGCGTTACGGATGCGTTAGAGAGAGGTGTTCTGGGAGGAGGGGGTTGGAAAAGGGAGAGAAAGAAGGAAAACGTGGTAAGGGATGGATTCCGACGCGGTGAGTCACGCTGTGAAATTTTACCGAAAATTGCTTTTGTCATCAAAATTAACCCCTGCGACATGAAATTTTGTGCAAAATTGTTAAGTATTAAAACAAAAATAAAAAAATACAACAATGAATTTTGATATGTCCGGTAAAATAGTGTCTATGCGGCTTATACTGCCGTGCTACGGAAGAACGCCGTATAAACATTCGAGAGTTGCCAAATTTCCTGCAATAAAACATTTGTTTTTGAGGAAAGATATGAATATTTTTCCTTGAAATTTTCAGGAACCATAGGTTAAATTGCGATCGACATTATCTGAAAAATTTGAAGAAAAATATTAATGAGCTTACCAGGAAATTCGTGTGTTATCAATCGAAATTTGGCAACGCCTGAAGGTTCATACGGCGTTCTTCCTTTGCACGGCAGTATAGCTGAAATGGCGTTTGTGCCACTTTTTCGTGAACGTAAATGATACACAGTGGACGGAATCAATAGGAGAGGTCAGACGAAACTTGGAGACTTAAAAAGCTTGTCACTCCGTTTATGCACAACTATGACGTTCTACGAGCGCTTTCATTGGTTACCTCGTGAAATTTGCTTCTAGAAGGACCTCTAAACAATTAAAATGTGACGAAATAAACATAAAAATATGCAGTTTTAGTCACGTCCGACCTCTCTGATTGACTAGATCCACCGTGCGACGTATAGTTCACATCGTGATCAACGGTCATTTTCACGCTAATTTCACAGTCGTTCCATGAACGGCTTCTTTCCTTGAGGAGGCACGATGTGGCTTATATTGTGATGAAGGAAGGTTTGAAGAGGGCTTGAACAGAACACACAAAATCATGTCGGTCCTTAAGACGACAACTTAAAGTCGACTTTATTTAAAGGATACAGCCTTCATTGTGCTTTTCCTTATGCCTAATGCACACGCTGAAAGTTTAAGCCATTGATGCGTTGCTGAATCGTGCTCAGAAATTCGCGGGAATCGTACAATTTCCAGCAATCGCTGATGATCGGAGAAGCAACAGATATCAGTTTGTCAGAACTTTTAATTTTATTTGATGATTGATGAATTAAAAAGTCTTGGACATCCAAGGGTTAAGGAACGACTAGGAGCCCCATCCTGAAGAAAGGAGCTGCTTCAGGAACGACTAAGATATCCCGCCTTGAGGAACAACTGCACTACTTTTTCTGTAAGGAACTAACATTTCTGGCTCACTTGGATTGTATTTTGCAAAAAGGAACCAAGAGCATCCCAATGTTGCTAAGATTGTGCAACTTTGTTTGCCTTGCAAATATACACAGATTATCTTAAATAATTTTATCTTTACTCCCAATAAACTATAACTTAAAGACGAAAATTACCTTTGTAAATTTAATTGTTTGCATAATTTCAGTAATTTTATTGAATGAATATTAGATGCAAGATCTTAGCAAAATTGGAATGCTCTTGGTTCCTCTTTGCAGAATGCAGTCTACTCAAGAAACGACGTACATGCCATAAGTTTCCCGATGCAGATGGGGGCTTCCATGGATGGGTGACATATTTTAGTTCCTCATTGCAAAATAAAGTGATACTATAAATGAAGCCTCCTTACTTACTTGGAATAGATTCGGCAACCCCTGACGTGCATTCCACGTCTCCGTTGCCGGAGGGTGAATGACAAGGAAGTCACGGGGGTGGCTTGTTTTTGCGGCGCGCCCTCTCCCCCTCCCCCATCTCGCAGCTCGAACCCCGAAGATAGTCCGGCAGGACCCCTCAGGGTAAAAACAGCTTACTCCCGTCTTTTTTATCCGGGGCCTGGGATGACGTCATATCGCGGTTAGACGCCAGGCCGTTGACAAATCACCAGATCCGTGATGACACCAGGCAGACAAAAAGTCCGTGGGTTTTTTTTCTTGGCTCGTTTTTTACTCGCAGCGTGAGGTTGACCATGTGATGGGCCATTAAGCGAGGTAAACCGCTTAGCCATTTGGACCGCGTTGGGCAGAAAGGAACTAAGCCACATCAGCTATTGCGGAATTTAATTTTTTTGTTTTGGATTCCTTTGAAAATTTTAAGGCATTTGCTACGTGCTATGCAGAGAATGGAGATGTTGCATGTGTGAGGGATTCGCAATTTGACCAGTGATTCTTATGTAAAAGTTCGCGAGAAACACGATGGTGCCAATGGTTTTCTCTGAAATCAACTCCCAAGCTCAAATAAAGCTCTCAAAGTGATGCCAAAATGGAGGGGATATCCCACCCTACCCTGAGAGTCCACCTCTGCATTAAAACAAACTCTCCATGCTAAGATAGGGAGCAAATACATTGGCAGTGATGCCGTGTTTTCAGTTTTGGAGTCCCCAAATAAAGTGGCAACCCTGCCAATGTATTTGCTCCCTATCTTTGTATGGAGAGTTTGTTTTGATGTAGAGGTGGACTCTCAGGGTAGGGTGGGATATCCCCTCCATTTTGGCCTCACTTTGAGAGTTTTTTTTGAGCTTGGGGGATGATTTCAGAGAAAACCAGTGGCACCATCGTGTTTCTCGCGAACTTTTACATAAGGATCAATGGTCAAATCGCAAATCCCTCACACATGCAACATCTCCATTCACCAACATTTTCACAAAAATCTGCACGGCCGTTTTCATGTCGACAATTGAATTGCCCAATAAAATTTGGCAATAGCTGGTCTGGCTTGGATCCTTTCTGCTTAACTTGGTCCGTATAATGCGACATCTAAGACAGGGGTATACACAGCAATGCCCCGTAGATTGGCTGTGAAACAATTTTATTTCATTCCTGCGGGGGATTGCAAAAATTTCGTTTCATTGCCCCGCACTATAAGTTTTATTGCAATACCCCGCATCTTGCGGAGCAATGAAATACCAGTTTGTTTCATGGGGCAATAATCTGCGGGAGATTGACACGTAATCCTAATACAGAATTAGCACGGTCACACTCTTGTAAAATTTGGATTAATCGAGTCATTTATGCAACCTTAAAATGGAAATAGTTGCTTCATCCAGGAAACGACAAATTCCACAAAAGCTCATATAAAATAAAGGAAACGAGTTGACCACACATGCAAATTATTTTCACGAGAAACTAAATGGAGACACAAAATCTTTCAGAGGGAAAATTTCAGCGGAGCTTTCAAAACCACGCGAAATTTAAACGAGGAAGCATTATTGTCCCCGTGCTTAATTTCCCACTATATCTACCGGTCCATTTTCGCCCGTAAGTCAAATTTCGCGCCCGTTTTACGTTTCAACCGCCCGCACCGTCCATAATTCACAGGACGCTGCTGCATAAGAGCCCTGCCGTGTTTCTCGAAAAACACGCGCCGACATAGGGACTCGCATTGGAGATACGCGGGTTTGCACCGGCCGTTAAAACTCGCGTCGCGGATATAAAATATAGCCGAAGCAAATCAAATTTGTCCGCCGGTAAACACCCCCGCTCGACACGCGGCGTTGTCGGTTCCCCTCGGCGTTAACGTAACGCTGAAAAACCTCGGAATTCTGAATGATGCAATACGTAAGTTGTGCGGTTTCAACGCGACTGCCTGGGATGATGAAATGAATGGGTTTTGGATCCTCGTGTGCGTATAACTCACGAGCCCTAGAATGTGAGTGTTTTAATGGGGTTTGTGGCTCATTGAAAAAAAAGGGATGCGAGGTTTCAGCATGAACCGGTTGGAATTGGATAACGTCGCTCGGAAATTGCCGCGGAATTGGGTTGCGCGGGACCGGGACCTCGGCAATTATCGAACATAAAATTATGCTAAGAACTGTGTTTGCGCTAAATTAATGTCGTTAACGAGCCCTTGGAAGGCGGGCGGGAACGATAAATTTGAGACCCGCAACACAGGGTCCTTTTGGCCCCTCCCAGTTAATTCGGGGGTCTCGGCGTACAGCGCGGTAATGCTCCTTTGTGGTTGGCAACATTGGGTTTTCTCCATTTAAACCTGGGTTAAAAAATCGATTTTGAGCGCTTGGCCACACCGAGAATCGATTCATTATCATATGGATTGCATTTTGCAAAAAGGAACCACTAGCATTGCAATGATGCTAAGATTGTGCAACTTCATCTTTTGCAATAAAATTGCGGAAATCGTGAAAAACTATGAAATTTAGATGGTAATTTTTGTCTTAAATTTACAGTTTTTAGCGAGTAAAATAGAAACTATTGATGGATAATCGGGTTTTTCCTCCAAGAAAAAAAAAGTTGCACAATCTTAGCAACATTGCAATGCTAGTGGTTCCTTTTTGAAAAATGCAATCCATATGTAGGTTTAGATGGAGAGAGAATACTGCTGCCATTACTTACTAGATCCGCCAAAGTCCTTCGCTGGGAAAAATTAGTGCTCCTGACTACCAAAGAAGTGAATAGTAGTGATGTTCCGTAAGAGATCTAGCGTTAATGCTGAAGCGCTATGGAAAAAAGCCGTATGAACTTTCGAGTGTTGCCAAATTTCCCTCAATGAAATGTTCATTTTTGAGGAAAGTTATGAATATTTTTCCTTTAAATTTTCAGAATCTTTGGGTAAAATTGTGAACTAATTTATCTGAAAAACTGGGAGTAGAATATTCATAAATTTACCAGGAAATTCGCGTTTTGTGAAAGGAAATTTGGCAAAGCCTGAACGTTCATACGGAGTTTTCCCTTGGCATGGCAGAATGGTGGCAATACCCAATAACAGTGATATTTTTACCATTAAAAGGACGTTCGTGAATGAATTGCTGTTAGGCTAATTTCGGTTTAGGTAAATTTAATTTGTCAATGAAAAGGTCTGATTCAGAGGGGAAAAAGAGCCACGATGCGTTTGTGAAGTTTTTGTGAGAGTGAGAGATTTTTAATCCAACAAACCGTTCAGTGCCGAAGCGTAAATGATCGATTATCGATATTTCCCCATTTGAAGCTATGGTAACGCAACGATTGTTCGTACACCCTGCTAGTCGATCCTTTTCTATAGGTTGAAATAGCAGATCAATCGATTTATCGCAGACCACGCCACGCCACTGAACCAACCACTCCAAGGTGTTTTCGCGAACAGCATGAACGCGTAAAGCTGAAGTAAAAGTATTTGTGCCCGAGATGAATCTCCGATATTCCAGTCGAAAGCCAGGAAATAATTTCTTGCATCAACTATTTTGATAAAAGCATTCGTAAACTCTCTAGCTGAGTCTTCGTTTGAGTTTAAAAGTTTCTCGTAGCAAGAAAGTGCGGTCGAAAATGGCCTCTCGAGAAACGCTTCATTCTGCAGGAATTTAAGGAAAATTCCCCGTCTTTAAACGAGAGTACAGAAAGAATCCTCTTTAAGATTGTCTGTGAGCTATGAAAAGAAAAGTTAAGAGCACTAGGAGAGAATGAGATAGTTAGAGAAAGCCATTTGATTGATTCCCACGAAAATAGAGAATTTACTTGCAGGGTTTACTCATTTTTTTCGTTTCGAAAATTGATATCATCAGGAAAGCGCATAGGTTTTGGTCGATTACCATTTATAGCCAAGCTTGGATGCTTTTCATCGTCATTACTATACGGAGTGCAGAAAGTTCTAGGCCTTCGCATTTTTTTGAGGTTGCCTTCACAGTGCTGTCCACATAAAACTTGCGCTCTTCACTGTTTCCTCCGCATATACTGGAAAAAAAACACATTGGATCTAGAGTCCAGACTCTTGAAAACATTGAAAAGAAAAAGGACTCTTGATTCAAGCAGATTTAAGCTTAAATCAAAAGAAAATCCGCTCAAATTAAGAGGCTTGGTTTTTGATTCAAGCAAAAATCCGATTGAATCAAGAGTATTTTTTCTTGTCGATGTTTTTAAGAGTATGGACTCTTGATCCAATGTGTTTTTTTCCAGTATACGGAGTGCAGAAAGTTCTATTCCTTCGCTTTTTTTGAGGTTGCCTTCGCATTTTTTTAGGTTGCCTGTACATTTTTTGAGGTTGCCTTCACATTGCTGTCTACATAAAACTTGCGCGCTTCACTCTTTCCTTCGCATAAGAGAGCGCCTTACACAGTTTCCTACCCAAAAACCTATGTGCTTAGCTGGTCCATTGTCCATCACTTTGTCTATTCATTTCAAGAATCAGACCACTGGAGCGTGACCAGAAAAAACGGCGTAAGAGAAGTGAACTCACCGATCGGAGCCCGACGAGATCACTGGTGGTGAAAACCAGGAGTCCGCCATGGATCCTCCTGAAGAACTCGAGGACGTCCGGAGACGGGGGAGGGTAAGGAATATTGCTATTGGATACGGGGGTGGTGCTGCTCGCGTTGGTCGCCGGGGCACGGACGGGGACGGCATCGGCGGGTTGCCTACCCCGGTGGTCGAAGGCGAGGCGGAGGTGCGGCTGCGGGGAGTCGGCCAAGAGGTCCAGAAGCAGGATCGAAGCTGGGAGCGCCCCCCGCCGGGCCAGGGATTTGAAGAGCCGCTGCGACAGGGCCTCGCCGAACGGCATGCAGAGGATAACACCTGGAACAGAGAAAAACACAACATGAATTTTCCAAATCGACAATCTTTTTCGCTGAGTAACCGAAAGACTTTGTCTCCACGGGCCGTTTCACGGGATTTGTCCTAGGGAAAAAGCTCACTTGCAAAGTTGGGAAACTCAATATATTTCCCAGTACTAAGTATGGTCCTTGTACCCCTAAGACCCACTGAGAGAGGAAGAAGAAGTGTAAACGAATTGTGTGATATTTTGTTGATTACTCCATTGTTCATGTTTGTATAGTTAAAGTTCTAAATGTCATTTGAGTGTAATTATTATTTTAATCCTGGTTAAATACTCGACTTTAACTAATTTATCTTCTTGCGCAAACTGGTCGTAGGACTGTATGAGCCTCGTCCCGTGGAGACGGTAACTGGGAAAAATCCCAGAAGTTTCATTCCTGCGATTCAAACTTGGGACATATCCCATGAAAATCCCCCAAAAAAGATCCAATATGTTTTTTCCCCCAGTGTTTGATGCTAAAAATACATACATTACAATATTAAAGATTTTACATTTATGACCGCCTCCGAGAAAAGTGTCGCTCTGGGTTGAGCTGTTTATTCCTAAGTTTACACAAGACAATCGTAATTTCTAAAGACCATTCCAACATTAGACACCTCTGCTCGGAGAGTTGAGCGCTCTGACGTAGATGTACAACCAAACAATTCAGTTCAATATTTACCCTATTGTTTGAGACCATCGCCTTTTTAATTCCTCCGAAAATTGAAAAAGTAAGGCGACCATTCAATTCGACTCTTTTATCCCGCTTTGTGTAAACATAGCTCGGAGGCCATAGTAAAAAAACGAGGAAAATTAGGCGAGGCCAAACTCGTCTCCTCGTTGACGAAACAGCCCAACCACATTTTGACGCGAGCTTGGTGGTTCGTATAACTCCGTACTTTTTAGGGCTCGCGTGGAAACGACGTTACGTCTTTTTGAAACTAAGGCGAGGAATTCAAGCTCGGGGATCGAAGAGACGGCACGCTTCATTAAATCCTTCCCGTCAGGCTGCAGACTTGAAATTCGTCGCTTGGCTGACACAAGAGCGTAACTACACATTGAGATGAGCCCGGAAAAGCATTGAATTATATGGAGGACAGAGTTCATTGCCGAATGTAGTTACGCCCTTAGGTCAGGCAGCAGAGTTGAAATTGCTCGAAATTAATTGAGGTTCTCAGTCACCAACTCGAGAAGTTCTGACACCGCGTTGATTTTTAAAACGCGGCCTGGGCACAATTTTTCATCGCGGCCTAGCGAACTGTCAAACTTACACCGGAAATTCGACAATTTTAGCTATGGGTTCCGAAAAAGGATGTAAATATTACTTCCACCTGACAACAGCTTTTAATGAATTGCCGTGTTTATTGGAGAACTGAAGGTAATACATGCTCTCCGCACGGGATGTTTGAAGATGATGAATTAAGAAATGGGCACGGAGGAAAAAAATTCTTGCTTACCGGAACCGACAAGTTCAGAGGGAGCTTTTCGATACAGAGCACTTGGACCCTATAGTGGCGCGAACCAAGATTTAGTTTAATAATGTACTGTACACAGTTACACTTTCACTTTTACAATGTCACGCTTCATCTTCAAAGTCGCGACCGATTTTCAATTTTGAAAAAGTTCTATAGCATGGATCGAGGTTTCAGAATCTTTGGGTAAAATCGTGAACTTAATTATGTGAAAAACTGGGAGGAGAATATTCATAAATCTACCAGGAAATTCACGTTTTCTGAAAGGAAATTTGGCAACGCCTGAAGGTACATACGGCGTTTTTCCTTAGCATGGCAGAATGGAAACAATGGCCAATAACAGTGATATTTTTACCATTAAAAGAACGTACGTAAATGAATTGCAGTTATGCTAATTTCTGTTTAGGTACGTTTAATTTGTCATTGAAAAGGTCTGATTCAGAAGAGAAAATGAGCCACGATGCGTTTGTGAAGTTTTCATGAGAGTGAGGGATTTTTAATCCAACAAACCGTCCAGTGTCAAAGCGTAAATGATCGATTATCGATATTTCCCCATTTGAGGCTATGGTAAAGAAACGATTGTTCGTACACCCTGTCTGTCGATCCTTTTCTGTAAGTTGAAATAGCAGATAAAAAAAAAAAAAAAAAAAAAAAAAAAAAAAAAAAAAACTATTAGAATGAGTCGATTGAATTGACAAACTAGACGGAGACTTGGCGGCGAGGTGCGTTGAACTTTCCCCTCTAATTAAAATCACCGGCTGAGCTTGCCGATGCCGGGCGATTAGTTAAACAGCTTGTCGCGCGACGTTACAAAAGCGCGGGGGAATCGGCGCGGTTTTCTTGCTCCCCCCGCCCTTGGTGTCCGCTCCGTCTCCTCTCTACTTCTTCTTCTTCTTCTTCTTCGTCTTCTGTCTCGGAGACCAGTTGAACTCCTTTTCGAGTATTGATTGAGCACGTCTCATTCCATAGAAGATTAGTCCGGGCCGGAGTCAGCAACGAGTCGTATGACTCGCGGCTCGGAGGTGGAAATTTGCAACTTCCCCATTTTAATTGGCGAGGGTTGTTCATATTCTAGAGGGTGCTGTGTTGTTACGTTGGCATTCTATTAATGGGCCTCTTTGCGAACTTTAGATAGAGCGAAAGGAAGAGTTGTTTCATGTAGAATTTGGCTCGAAAATCAGGATAAGCCCGTCGGAAGAGTCAGGGATTCACTCTAAAATTCACAATTTGCGTAGAGGTCTCGACACACGATCAAAATCCCGAACCAATTACCATCAAAACGTCGGGAGTCATCAGTCTTAAAATCGTTACTTCGCTTCATTTTAAAATGAAAACTTGGGAGAAAATAACGAGTGGTCGGCCTCCTGATGTGTAGAGGCATAGCACTTGTTCTATGGTCGGGAGACCCCGAGTTCGATTCCCGGCCTGGTGACCCGAGTTTGATGGTCGCAAACAACGGTTACCTGGGGCTGGCTTGATTAGGGATGGAAAGAGGGTGGGGCTGTAGGGACTATATAGCGCAGGATTACTCTCGTGGGATTTGAAGAGTGTAAAAAAAAAAAAAAAAAAAAAAAAAAAAAAAAAAAAAAAAAAATTGACGGCCTGTCCAATTTTGATCAAAGAGAACTGTTGAATGGTTATCATCAGTCACCAACCGGTCTTCTTTGATCAGATGTCGTTCGGAATTTGATCGCATATCGAGATCTTAGGAAATGAGTGTTTTTTTTTCAGCTTTCCGCTTCAAAAACTATACTACGGCATAGGTGAACAGGGGGGTGAACTCAGGTGAACATTTCGTGTAAGAGGGGTCGCTCTATCCAACCACACTGGTATGCCACGCAATATAGGTTAGGTATAACAAAGCTGACACTTTCTCGCGCAAATCGTAAGGATGCACCGAGGTCTTCATCAACTCAAGGAAAATGTAAATATAAACACGCCGATTGATGACATCTCATTTCGTAACGTGGCTTGCATTTTGCAAAAAGGAACCAGAAGAATTGCAGTGATGCTAAGATTGTGCATTTTCGTCCTTTGCAAAGAAATTACTGAAACCATGAAAAAATATGAAATTCACATAGTAATTTTTGCCTTAAATTTACTGTTTTTAGCGAGTAAAATAGACACTGTCAATGGATAATCAGGTTTTTCTTCCAAGACAAAAGAAGTTGCTCAATCTTAGCAACATTGCAATGATCCTGGTTCCTTTTTGCAAAATGCAATCCACGTGTGTTTTGGCAAGATGGCGTCAGCCATTATAATATTGCGTATAGCATCTTAGTGCGTGAGGGTTGGATGGAACGACTGATCTTACAAAATGCTCACCTGGGGCGTTGTATCGTTTCTGATGAGGGAAGCCTAAAAAACGCATGTTTCTCACGCAGATTGTGAAGTTAGTCCGAAAGATAAAGAAAGCGAACAGCACAAAATTAATATCATATCAAGTGTACTGTTGGTAGTTGGGGGGAAAATGTGAATTTCTGCAAAATTCAGAGGGATTCATAAATCAAGTCACAGTATTGTCCGTTAATTTACGCAGGTCTTTGAAAAATCCGGAGAAGCTGTAGTGCATTTGCAGGGGTACACGAGTCTATCTTGTTCACGGGTCGAACTATTGTCCTGAGAGCGGTGAAATGTCCGCTCGGAACTTGACAGCAACGTTTTCATCCCGAGAGTCGGACGCGAGACTCCTGAGCTCTTCACTATTCCTACTCAACCCCCCCTCCCTCCTTCCCATTCGACCCTTCACGCACTCAGCCATCCAATTCACTTCGGCATACAGTGGGACGAGCCACTTTCGATGTAGACGGACGTGAAATTTTCGACTAAAACTGCAAAGGAAGGGTATCGATAAAGGCCATAATTGGACTGCATTTTGCACTTTGGAACTATCAATTCTGGCTCGTCTGAAAAAACACTTGTATGCATAGGGGAACTAATGCTGCCGTGATAGCGAAGAGAGCCGTAAGTGCAACATTTTCGAAATCGAGTTTTCTTCAAAATTCGTCTCAACTCTTTTAGATGAAATTACTGAGACAGCTAAAACAGCAAAATTCATTCTACTTTAATGAAAACGAGACGTATGAGAAAGACGTAAGTGCACAAAAAATGACATAGTTTTTTTCAAGACAGCCGCAGGTGCATGAGAGCCAATGAAACAGTGCTTTCCAGTAAAGTGCCGCCCTCCTCTGCCAATTTCTAACCGGAAAATGTGTTTGTTCTGCGTCCATAAGCAACCACAAAAGCATGCAGAAGATATCATGCGCTATCATGATATATGGCTGTCTTGCCTAACAATAACCTAGCATGAAAATGAAAAATACCCTTTTTATGAAATGGAAATAAAATCGGTCGATTTTTAATCATCCATACGATTTCTAGGAGTCTTCTAGACGATTAGTGGCAATTTGACAAAGAATGGAGGCTTCTTTCAATAAAATGTTTCGGTCAGAGGCTTCTGAGCCCATTTTCTCAGAACTTCATTTTTGCACTTACGGCTCTCTTCGCTATCACGGCAGAATGGCACATACTATTTTAAACCGGGCTATAATTTATAGTTCCTGATTGCAAAATGTGGTCCATATGTGGACCCACCCTGGCTGAACGGGTCACTTGCGCCGGTCACAAACTCAATCCGGTGCGGAATATCAAGCGAAGTTAGGTTCGGTTGGGTTAAGCAACTAAACTAACTCCGCGGTGAGGCTTGCGGTATCAAGCAAAATTGAAGGCGTTTCGCTACGTCCTTGCAGCTCAGTTTTACAACTCCCTCAGTGTGCTTGAGCAAATTTAAAGAAAATATAAATATCTGTTGATGGGACCCTCAAGACCTTGTAGTAGGGTACTTCCTCTAACATTCTGGCTAAAAATTAACATATTTTATTGAGCTCCTGGAAAATAAAATCCCTTTAAAGTTTTTAATAGTCTTTGAGAGAGCGAGCGGAGGAAAACTCCCAGCACCTCTTTGCTTGGTTGGATGGAATTCAAACATTTATATTGTGTTCCTTGGCATATGAAATGACACTTCTAAAAGTTTCAAAAACCCAGAACACTTTCTCCCCGCTACAGCGTTGCTGACTTGAAAATGTTTATCTTAAATTGTAAAAATAAGAATTTATCTTTTGAGTTGCATTTTACGGCAATAGGCTAGTTGCGCTGGTAATATGATCGTGTTTTGTTGCTTCATTCTTGTGGATTAGCTAAAAATAATAAGTGTCCAAACAGCAACTTGCTACGTTCAATATTAACCGAGGTATCGCCCTTTGAAAAGTCGGGGTTTTGGCGTCATCCATCGCGGTTGTCAAATCTTTGGTTTCCTCCTCCTTTCTTTCATCAGTTGATATGACGCACTGGTCATTTAACATAAAACTCGGATGAAAGCAAGGTGGAAGAAACCAAATGTTTCACAATCGTGGTGAATGATGCCAAAACCCCGACTTTTCAAAGGGCGATACCTCGGTTAATATTGAACGTAGCAAGTTGCTGTTTGGACACTTATTATTTTTAGCTAATCCACAAGAATGAAGCAACAAAACACGATCATATTACCAGCGCAACTAGCCTATTGCCGTAAAATGCAACTCAAAAGATAAATTCTTATTTTTACAATTTAAGATAAACATTTTCAAGTCAGCAACGCTGTAGCGGGGAGAAAGTGTTCTGGGTTTTTGAAACTTTTAGAAGTGTCATTTCATATGCCAAGGAACACAATATAAATGTTTGAATTCCATCCAACCAAGCAAAGAGGTGCTGGGAGTTTTCCTCCGCTCGCTCTCTCAAAGACTATTAAAAACTTTAAAGGGATTTTATTTTCCAGGAGCTCAATAAAATATGTTAATTTTTAGCCAGAATGTTAGAGGAAGTACCCTACTACAAGGTCTTGAGGGTCCCATCAACAGATATTTATATTTTCTTTAAATTTGCTCAAGCACACTGAGGGAGTTGTAAAACTGAGCTGCAAGGACGTAGCGAAACGCCTTCAATTTTGCTTGATACCGCAAGCCTCACCGCGGAGTTAGTTTAGTTGCTTAACCCAACCGAACCTAACTTCGCTTGATATTCCGCACCGAAGAACGCCAAAACCCCGACTTTTCAAAGGGCGATACCTCGGTTAATATTGAACGTAGCAAGTTGCTGTTTGGACACGTACTATTAATTTTAGCTGATCCACAAGAATAAAGCGACGAAACACGATTATGTGACAAGCGCAAGTGACCCATTGCCGTAACTCTATAGCCAGTTTTGCTCTTTGAATGTCTACAGTTTACGGAACCCATCTTGCTTTGGACACTTTTGGTCACATTCCGGGTCTAGCACTGGTCTAAACGTGGGTCTCAACGCCGATTTTATCGAAGTATGCGGATTTTTCGGCATTCGACCGAACCCCGCACTTATCGAGTAATAGACCCGGAGAGATGCCGAAAGATGATAAAATCGTGATGCATTCCCTGAGATAAATCTTCAATAAGAAGAACATATGGGAATTGAAGAAATTCAGGGTGGGCCAAAAGACGACCATCATCGCAATTCCTCCTTTGTTTATATTTAAATTGTAAAATTTTTCATTTTAAGGGATGCTGCTGAAAGAGATAGATGCTAGACACAGTGCGAATTGAAGCATTGTGACTAATGTTTTCTAATCAAACTTTGACGGAGGGGCCGTCCAAGTATTATTTAACCAGTGGCGTGGCGTGCTTTGCGATATATCGATTTTTACGTCATTTTAACCTATGGAAAAAGATTGATAGAAAGGGTGTTCGCAGCGAACACCTTAATAATCGATTCTTTACCATAGGTTTAAATGGCATAAAAATCAATACATCGCAATTCATGCCACGCCACTGTATTTAACGCATTTAGGAGGAGGAGATATGAGCCAGCGTTACGGTGCGTTACAAGGGGGAGGAGGGTCAAGCGAAGCGTTACGTAACAGATCTAAACCGATGGAAAAAAAAAAGTTAAAAAAAAAACATGCAAAAAATTGAAAATTTCCCGAATGAATATTTTCGACGCGTGACCCAGCCGACGTAACACGTGCTGCACTTTCTCACCCAATCGCGCCCTCTTATATCCCCACTCCATAGCTTTTTAAAATGGTCAGGCCAGCGTTACATGATTCAAAATGGGGGTGTCGGGCTGCGTTACGGGTGCGTTACAAGGGAGGAGGTAGGTTCCGACAAAAAAATCGGAAGAGGTGCGTTACTTAAGACTTGAACCGCCCCTAAAACACGATCCGTGTAACAAAAATATCCATTCTGACATGAGCCCTGTGATCCATAAGAGTACATGCATGGTAGAGCTCGCGTTACATGGAATGTAATTCATTTTTATTTAAATACGTCCAAATGGACGCATTTCTGTCAAACGGAACTATGTGCATTATGACGTGAGCCCTGTTATGCGTATATCCTTATAGGTCTTCAGGCTCATGTCTTAATGCACATAGCTCCGTTTGATAGGAATACGGTCAAATCATGTCTGATCTCCCCGATTATCTCGTTCCACTGTGCGGCATCGCAACGGTGAGTGTTCGGGTCCATTGTCGCGGCGGCCGCGTTTTCCGGGCCCTTTCTTAAATGGCTTTTTAATTTGGTAAGTCCTGCTGAGCCCCCGCGTAAAACCACGTATCCACCCCCTGTTTCCCTATCGAAACTACGCGGTTGCTGCATCAGAAACTCGTTCCGGGGAATCGGAGGGAATTAACATTTCTGATTTTCTCCGCCGCTGCAATTGAATGAGTGAGCTAATGGAGGGCTTTCGGTGGAAGCGAGGGGGTTGTTTGTGGGTTAAGTGGGTCGTTCCCGCGCTCAATCCGAATCCACAAAAGGACATAACTGCACTACCGTATGAGTTCTGAAAAGTGTGGAGCTATGAGTTACAAAAGTGTTCATTTCGGAATGGGTTTACGCGACGCCCTTTTGACGACGGAACAACAATGCGAGTTCATATTCCGTCGCTCCTCCGACGTGAGGGCGTATCTTGATTTTTGCGTGAACCCTGTTTTTCATAAAAATCCATGCTTCCTGGGGCTCGTGTGGAAATCGAGTTACGTCCTTGCGTCAGAGGAGGGACGATTTTTGAAAAGGACAATCGATGTTTCTCGGGTTGGCCCTGGAATGCTTTTATATTAACGTAATCCACGGCTCATGTGGTGTTCGGCGTGTTTGTGTATTACATTCGAGTTTTTGAAACATCTCCCCACGGGGAGTTTTTCCACTCGGCTGAGCCACCGACAAAAATAAAATAAGACGGAGTATGTACACTAGTCGTTCGAGCAATTTAAAATGGTAAAAAAACCATCTCTACACGACCTACTATGGTCTTCGAAATGGGTGAGTAAGCGATACATCTGGTAATCTAGGTGTGCCTGGGCGGTTTCAAAAAAATACATGTTAAAGAATTAACAGAAAAAATGAATCGATGACAATTTTGTCTGATTTAACCAAAATCACCCTATCTGTATTGGTTGTCAAGTTTCCTCTCATGTTCTATTTTTTGAACAAGGCTGTAAAGCATAATACCACAGAACTTTCTGTGAAGTCCGATTTTAAAAAAATTAATTTTAAAAAAGTTTTAGTCATGATTGCCTAGTTTTCTGGTGGAGGGAGGCTTCCTTACCTCAGGTTTCAATTCTACAAAGCAGTTGAAACAAATCTCAATATTGTCGTGCCTTTGCGCCGAATACAAACAGCGACCACAGCGGATGCTCTGATTGCATAATTACAGAAGCAATTAGTGTCAATTAATTTCCTACATTCCCCTTCCTATCCAACCCGGCAGATTGCTCCTGAGGCATAAATTAAACTACCTCTTCAAGGCTTGGAGCCTGCGAGAGTAATAGGCGAGGCTTCATCTGAAATTCAAACTCCCTTTTACCGCTTTTAAAAGTTGTTTGTTGGTGTAGTCCCTGGCAGTAGCAATGCGGAAGTGGAAAATATTAATAAATGCGAGGGAGAAAAAAGTAATAAACTCTGCGGAAATAAGCGCGAAGAGCTAAGCCAACAAAAAGCGATTAATTTTATGGAAAATTCCTTAATACTCTGAGGATTTGAAGGTAGTCTCTCAGATCGGGACACTGTTGCCGCCTTAGCTGCAGCCATTGCCTCGGCGAGAATGATCGATTATCGATATTTCTCCGTTTGAAGCTATGGTGAAGAATCGATTATGAAGGTATTCGTTGCGAACACCCTGTTTATCGATCCTTTTCCATAGGTCTATAGGGCAGACCAATCGATACACCGCAAAGCACGTTACGCCATTGGTTTCAGCGGTTTTGATCCTTTTTTACGATCAGCTTTGGCAGAATTGATGCAGGAGATTTATCGCGTGGGTAATCAACTATCGATCTATTACCATTTGAAGCTATGGTAAAGAATCGATATACTTTCAGAGATTTAAAGGCGGAGTGTTCGATTTATCGCAAAACGCGATACGCCTGTCTTGCGGGGGATTGTTGTGCTTACAGTAGCCGCAAACAATAGGACCTAAATCCTCAATGCATTATCTACTTTGTTCTTAAGTATGCCTTTTTCTCTTTTTCTTTTTAACTAGTCCAGAACTCGCAGCTTACTTTTATACACGCAACGCATGCATGCAACTCCTCTTGCAGCAAAAGGATACACTATAACCTTACATACTGAACATACGCTGTAAATAGCTCCGTCACTCAAAATAATAAAACCACTCGAAGTTCTCTCATTGTATTAGTTATAAGAATTAAAGTCCGGATATTTTTTAAAACAAATTGCTCGCAGTGGAACACTGGAATAAAAAACACACCGCATCTAGAGTCCAGACTCTTATAAACATCGACAAGAAAAAATGCTCTTGATTCAATCGAATTTTAGCTTAAATCAAGAGCCAACCCTCTTAATTTGATTTCCTTTTGATTTGAGCAAAAATCTGATTGAATCAAGAGTATTTTTTCTTGTCAATGTTTTCAAGAGTCTGGACTCTAGATCCAATGTGTTTTTTTTTTTCCAGTGAAATAAAATGATGGCATAAAAACGCAATGACACCCTTCCATTACATCACAAAAGCATTCACAGAGAGTGATTTTAGGAACGGTTGAAATGTTATTCTTTTCTTTAAATACGAATCTTTCAGCCAAAGGAGAAAAGTTCTCTTTATAAATTAATTTTTAAAATTTCTGTTAGCTGCGAATGAGTTAACGAAAAATTCAATGTTTGGTCTAGCTAAACCAAAACAGCCAGCTAGTGTTAAAATTTCCGCTAGAGCGCGGTGGTTCATTTCTAAAAGTACCAACTCGAGCAAGCTTGGACCGCGGATGTTTACAGGATGTAAGCGGGATGCGCGACGGCGCAGAGATACAACTATTCGTGCCTAAGGGATGTGCGAATCGCGTATTGGAAAATTGAAGGCGCTCTACCCAATGGCAAGCGTGTAATAGATGACCAAATAGGTGGATTATTCAGGCAGCTGTTTGAGAAAAAGAAAATAAGAAGAAAATATTCAACGATAAATACAGTTGGGCTGATTCTGGTCACACCACACAGTGAATCGAGTCAATCAGAGAGGTCGCACATGCAATTTTTGACAAAAACTGCGGATTTGACGTTTATTTCGTCTCATTTTAAAGTTCAAGAGGTGCTACTTGAAGAAAATTTCACATGGAAACTTATGGAATCACTTTTAAAACTTCGTAGTTTCTTATAAACGGAGTTATAAGCGCTTAAAGTTTCCAAATTTTGTTCGACCTCTTCCATTGACTTGATCCACTATGTGCCGTCCAAATCGCGGCTAGATACCTACGTAGTTAGACTGATTCAGCGACTACGTCATTCGCTATAATATCGAAGTCTGTGATTTAAATTAAGTTAATTGTGTTTATCTAGTGTTAATTCATTACAATTTTGTCATTAACAGGTCATAAATCAATTGAGGACTCATTAATTCGAGAAATTTCGATTACAAGAAACACTTAGGCGAATTTTACCACCATGCCTCGAATCAGAGATAGGGTTATGTGGACCGCGTTAGGCAAAAAGGAACCAAGCCACATCCGCTATTGCCAAATTTAATTGAGCAATTCAATTTTTTACATGAAAACAGTTGAGCGGATTTTTATGCAACTTTCGGTGAAATTTCTGCGTAGTTTGAAACAAATTCTCTAAAATTTTCATAAAAATCCGCATAAACGTTCTCTTGCGAAACAGTGGATTGCCCAGATAAATATGGCAATAGCTGATGTGGTTCCTTTTAGAGTCCCTTTATACTGAGAGTCAAGACAATGTGAATCCATTTATGATTGGTTACCGTATTTGAGGCCTCCGCAGAGTTACAAACGGGAATAAAGATTACATTTTCACCGACTGCAAAGATAATAATCTAGAATGGACCGGGGGATAACGGGTTCTGCAAGCAACAAACGGAATGAGAGAGGGAACGGATAAAGGAATTTGAGAATGAACCGATCAAAGACTACAAAAAACTATCAATTTTTGTAATCCTTATTCCCGTTTGTGACTCTGTGGGGGGGGTTGTCTTAACTCTCAGTATAAAGGGACTATAGTTCCTTCTTGCTAAACGCGGTCCATGTGTTTGTTTACATATGGACATCGACGTAGCCACTAATTCAGTTTATGAATACAAGTAGAAAACGCCACGAAAAGGAACGGAAAGGCAAAGATGAACTGCGAAAGACGTGTATTGGAGGAGAATGAAGGAGAGAGGATGATTCTTAGCTGAGGAGACCTGGCGCAAGGTGGTCTCCAGGCGGAATCCGGTAGTTAAACTCATCATTTGCAGTCCTGCGCTGCCCGACGCGCACGCCCCGAAGATATCGCACGATTTGCCGAAAGCTCCCCAAGTATTTCCATAACTGCTAGCTCGGTGCTTAAAGTATCGCGTGCTCCCCATTAATCTTCCTCCTCAGCCCGTTAAGACGCAAAACTCCGGGTCACTTACTGCAGCTGATGTTTCAGACCGCACGGTGGACGCGCGGCTCGAGCACCCAGGATAAAATCAACCTCATTAATGACCTTCATAGTTCCTATTCGATAGTGGTTCGATGTATCGTTTGGTTCAAAACAATCGAACATAACTTCAAACAAAAGTTTTTCGACTCAAGATGGAAAATTTGAAAATGAGAAAATTCCAGACATTTCACTTTTCATTGCCATTTTGTAGCCATTAGAATAAAAAATCTATCGCAAAAAACCCGCTTCCTCAGATTACTCAATTGACTTTTTGAGGCTATGTTCACATGTTGAACCAAACGATATCGATAAAATCTCACCTCGAGTACATAGTAGCCAATGCTGTAGTTTTGGTCGTTAAGTGTTGACACTCCTTGGCATAAGTATCGAATTCAGATTTTTACAAGCGACCATCGATAAATTACATTTGAGTCACGCGGTATAAGCAATCCTGAAGATGCAAAAACTTTAATCGTGGTCTGATTGACCAGGCTTTTTGGGGCGCGAAGCCAGCAAATGGATAGAGCCAAATAACAAAGTCATACCTAAATGGGTTTACATGAGTTCAAATGGGGAAGATCCATAATTTTGAATGTGGTATTTAAAAATGATTGGTTTAAAATTGGACTCGAATCGCATCGTTGGCCAGCGGACACCCTCTGCGTTTAGTGGGGTTCGTTATTCTGCAAGCTGTTCATACGTTTCATGCTGTTAAAAGAGCCCGCCAGGTGCAATTTCACCTTCATACAGGAACCTTTTTCGATCTCAGACCATTAAAAAGGGAACCACTGTGCTGTAACTTCAGCACGGCGTCATTAAATCTGAATTTATGGTTCTTTCGCACAGCAGATCCGAAATTGCTCATTTTTGCAGGGTGCATCTTTTCCCGTGTTTTGACTTTCGAAGGGCGCGTTTTATCGCCTAGCAACATGTTGACTCAACGGATACGCATTGGAGTCCTTACCTGAGAATAAAGCAATATGCAATATACAATATGCGATCAAGTCCGGCGGGTTTCATTTTGATTCATGTCCCGTTCAAAAAGTTGAATAGATGTTCAAATTGCTTTATTAACTTTGCGTTTCCATGATACTGTCGGTGGAAGGTCTGAAGTAACGGTTGCATCCGTAATTTCTTGCGATTTGACGACGCTGCACCTTGAAGCTTGAGCAAAAATCGCTTCAAAAATGTGATGCCGCGCCAGATATCGTAAATTTGATTTTCGATACGACACAACGAAAATCGTTTGACTGAGGGGTGGATCGCATTTAGCAAAAAGGAACAAGCGCGATCACAGTGTTTTCAAAATCGAGAAAAGTCATATTTCCTTACAAAATACTCGGTATTAAAATTTACACGATTATTTTCGTTTACAACTAACAATTTTTTGGAAGGAATCAACAACTATTTGCTATTTTGAGAGATTTTTCGATAATTACGAAGATACAACATTTTTCTACAACACTGTAATTGCGCCGGTTCCTTCTTGCTGAATGCGATCTGAGTAATCCTCAGAGATTTAGATCCTTCCTAGTCCTATCTTCAGTGGACGCTCGGAATCAACACTGCTTTGCGATTACATAGGAAAATGGTTGGGATTGCCCCCTTACGCACCTACTCATACGATTAAAAGGGGGCCACAAATTTAAGGTTTCTCATGTATGTACGGCTCCTTCCCGCTAAAATTAATCCATTCGATGCATGCTCTTAACAGCTCTCACGCCATTGTCACGCAGTTAAAATCACTTAACTTGCGAGACAATTTCAATTTTGTTGTTGATTTTATACTTCCACTCGCCAAAAACTCGAACCTAAATATATCCGTGGATTGGAACAACACACTTTATGCAGGGGCTGGTAAGTATATCATTGTTTTCTTTGGCCCCCTTGATCATCCCGCAATCCAGGCGGATGTGTACCCATGCGGTACAGCTTTGTCTAGAGCTTGAAACACCACGACCGAGGTACACATCGACGGTGAAACTACCAAACCACGTATCTCGGTTTGCGACGTCGCAAACTTCCTGTCATACTTTATTTTGTAAATGAAAAACTACTTAACGTCCAGTCTTGAAAATTGCTGTGGTTTTTCCTCTTCGTGCGGAGAAATTTCTGTGAAAATTTCAAGGAATGATATTGATTTGGTCTACTTCAAAAAAATAAAATGTGAGCGTAGATTTTTAAACACCGCAAACGAGATACGTGGTTTGGTAGTTTCACCGTCGAAATGTTTGCAGCTTCACCGTTGAAACGTTTCATTTTATTGATGCCTCCGTACACAGTTTGCTTTGCCCAAGATTGTATTGTGATAGGGGGCTGCTGGGCCAAACTCGATGATAAACGAACAAAGATCGAAAACGGCTTCTGTACTAGGTAGAGTTCCAGGTACTCGTAAAACTTGATGCGTTCGCAGTATATAGCGACAGAGCGACACGCCGAGCAAACTCGCTGATGAAACCGCAAGAACTACATCGCGCGTGAATACTCAGAACCCCTGAAAGGAATACCTTCCGATTGGCTGAGACCATGCCACGTGGCGGGATGTGGCCCTGATCTCTTCCCCACGGTTAACATTCACACGATCGGTTTTCAATAAGAGGAACAGGGGCTGTTCAAGTAGCATGTGAGACACCTACACTTGAAAAAAACACATTGGATCTAGAGTCCAGACTCTTAAAAACATCGACAAGAAAAAATACTCTTGATTCAATCGGATTTTTGCTTGAATCAAGAACCGAGCCTCTTAATTTGAGCGGATTTCCTTTTGATTTAAGCAAAAATCTGATTAAATCAAGAGTCCTTTTTCTTGTCAATGTTTTCAAGAGTCTGGACTCTACATCCAATGTGTTTTTTTTTTTTTTCAGTGTACTTCACAGAAAATACCAGGAGTAATAATTATTATGAACCACACCTGAGATCGGTGTGATTTTGGTAAACCGAGAAAATTTTACTCACGAATTTGTTTAAAGAGACACTTTCAAAACTGAATGCTTACCTGAAACAGAAAAACGACAAAATATTATTGATTTTAAGTGATATGGATCAGTAAAATTGATTTTTAAGGGAAATCACAAAAAATATAACTGCCATCCCATCATCCCAACTTGTTTGCAATAATTTTATTGAACCTCAAGCTTATCATGCAATACATGAATGACGAGTCATGTCCTGAACCAACGGTATGGTCAATGTTTTCAATAGTCTGGACTCTAGATCCAATGTGGTTCTTTTCCAGTGTATGATAGAGGGCGGAGGATTAAGCTTTCCCTACCATCAGATTGACTATTGAAACTATTTCTGACTTGGTTGGACAGATAGGACAAAGCATAATCCTATTTATGCCGTGTAAATTATCAAGTTTTGATGTGTTGTGGCGCTGAAAAAAATTTGAAGAGTTAGGCCAATGGTCTAACGAAGAGAAAGGTTGGTCAAGTGCAGTCTTTTTTAAGCCACCGATTTTTAGAAAAAAGAATCATATTGATTGCGAAGCTATATTTCAGGCAATCAGGGACCCAAGAAATTTCGGCCTTGTAATTTACTGAATTTTTCAGGCTTGGTTACTCACTCTTTCGTGTGTGGTCTACATTCTTTCCACAATTATCGACACTCATTCCTTAATTGGACTGCTTTTAGCAGAAAGGAACCAAGTCACATCAATAATTGCCAAATTTAACCGGGGAATTCAATTTTTTACGAGAGAACGTTTATGCGAGTTCTTTTGAAAATTGTAAGGTATTTGCTTCGTACAAGGCAGAAAATTCACTGAGATTCGCAAAAAAACCGCACAACCGTTTTCATGTAAAATATTAAATTGCCTAACGAAATTTGGCAATGGCTAATGTGGCATGGTTCCTTTCTGCTTAACGCGGTCCAATTCAAAATTTTCCCATTTAACCTCTTTCATTCAAAATATAGTGGATTCTACTGCCGTGCGAAGGAAGAACACCGTATGAACATTCGAGTGTTGCCAAATTTCCTTCGATGAAATGTTCATTTCCAAGGAAACTTACCGATATTTTCCCATGAAATTTGCAGGGCTTTCCGGTGGAATTGCGAGCAAAGTTACTCGAAAAATTGGAAGAAAAATATTCACAAGTCGACCAAGAAATGCGTGTTTTATGAAGGGAAATTTGGCAACACCTGAAGGTTCATAGGGCGTTCTTCCTTAGCAGTCTAAAGCTCGATAATTCGAACGAATTTCCGTACCTCTAGGAATTGCGAACTACAGAGCGTCCACTGTATGGCTATTCACCTGCACTGTTAAAAAAAACGGAGTGAGACTCAGCACAAGCGCGAGTAAGAACGGGCCCTCACTTCGCCGGACCGAGGAGTCACTCCGACGGAGAATCGGCTGGACGGATTTTGGGTGCCGTATGCATAGAAATCACTCCGACGCCGGACGGATTCGCGGGAGCCGCAAATTTAGGGGTTCGCAGCTAGGGGATGGTGGAAAGGGGTTAATTGTGGAAATAATTTTTGAAACCATGAAAAATAAAATTAATGAAACCATTGGTGGGTGATTTAACTGATTTGGAAGGTTAGAAATTTTCTACCTATCTTGGGAATTGAACCCGGGACCTACCTAACACTAACCGACGACCCTACCGATTGAGCTCTAGCGAACGATGCATGTAGGTGACGCAAAAACGGTATTTAACGTCGATTTGAACGGGCTGCTAAGATATTTTCAATCTACCTGGATTTGTCCGTGTATTTAGTTTACTTTACTATATTTTTTAACTATATTTTATCGTTTTACTTTGTTTTATTTCCTTGTTGTCTCTATTTTTTCTTCACTCTATTTTATTTTTTCAAGCACTTCATTTTTTTTTCTTTAATTATTTATTTACTTCTCATTCCTTTACTTTGCTTTATATTTACTGTGATTTCTTTTAATACTTCATCATAATTTTTGGACTTCACTTTACTCTTAAAATTCATTCTATTCTTTAACATCATTTAGTTGTTTCCCTTATTTTATTTTTTTCTTCATCTCCTTGCTCCCTCTATTTATTTACTTCAATTTACTTAGTCTTTGACTTCATTTTATCATATATTTGATTTACTTTATTTTATTTCTTTTCTATTGTCTCTGTTATACCATAATTTCGACTATTCTATTATTTTTTCTATTTTTTTCTCTTTAAATTTTTCATTTTCATTCTGAGAGTGGCAGGCTTAAAGGGGAGAAGAGACAGTATATAGCGCTAGTGCGAGGGAGAGAAGGTGCGCGTGACTCCGGGCCGTACTGCAGCTCCGGTGTGGAGTGCTTTGACTACACATGCAGCCCGTCTCAGCACCTACGCGCTGAACCGCACTCCCGTGTTCATTCTCACTCCGGATTTTCCGTCGGACGGAATCAACGATTTTTAACAGTGTGTATGTATCCCCTCTCTCTGCGACCTAATTTATTTGCAGTATAATTAATTTCAAATTTTCGGAGCGAGTGTCAGCGCGAATTTAGAATTGACCACAGAGGTAGAACGGAGAGAGAGAGCATGACGTTGAATTTATAGACTCGACTGCCCGGGCTTGTAAATGATATAATAATCGCCATCGTTCCTCATCGCGTCGCCTCTATGACGCAAAAACCTATCTAGATCCCTTCATGAGCCTCAGAAAGCATAGATTTACATGTGAATCAAGGCTCATACAGAAATCGAGGTACGCTATTACGTCAGAGGAGCGACGATTGCTGGCAGCTCTTTTCACTCGCCAAAACCCACCCACGCGCCCGGCGCCAATTCGTTCGCTTTAAACGTAACAGCGTATCTCCAATCCCGCGTGAGCCCTAGAAAGCAGGAAGTTGTACGAATAGTAAGGCTCATCTCGGAGTGCACTTACGCTCTTTTGTCAGAGGAAGCGGATCTGCGCTCGGCCGCGACGAGGGCGGAATTCGGATGAGTCGATCCCGATTCCGTGCTAATTCGAAACCACTTAACTCCCTTTGAAAAGGCTATGGAGGTACAAGGTTTATGCTGAGCGAGGGCGGATCCTCGGATGCAGTCTGGAGTTCAACGAGAACCACTCTCTCACGCTCCAGATGGACGCGACGACCCCGCGGTTCACACCCTACAAGCGGATTTTATTCCTCTGTCGGACACAGATTTTACGTCCGAAGTGCCATTTTTACAGGTTATTCGTGGCCACTCTAAAACCATGCTTGGAATATTGAATACTCGCGGAATATTCTGCAACTCAATGTTCTTAAAATATTGTCTACGAATCCGGCAAAAAATGGTCAATTTTGACTATATTTTAAAATCGGCCAATTGCCCCTCGCAAATCGCATTTTTACCACACTGGGGGAAAAAAAACACATTGGATCTAGAGTCCAGACTCTCAAAAACATTGACAAGAAAAAATACTCTTGATTCAAACAGATTTAAGCTTAAATCAAGAACCAAGCCTCTTAATTTGAGCGGATTTCCTTTCGATTTAAGCTTAGATCTGATTGAATCAAGAGTTCTTTTTCTTGTCAATGATTTCAAGAGTCTGGACTCTAGATCCAATGAGTTTTTTTTTTCCAGTGCAGGAGAATCTAGGGCACTTCAAACTGGAAATTTCACTATATTCTATCTGATCTCATGGAAAAATTAGACTTTGGAAAAAAAAACTGCACAGTTACGTTACGATATTATAAAAATTCAATTCTCTGGGCCGATTTTGCAACCTTGCGATGGAGTAAACTTTCTTCGTCCGGATCACGACGTGTTAGCACAATATTTCTAGAGAAATAATCTATAATATTCTCGAAAAAGCCATCACCGAGTGTTCAAGGAAATTTCTGCGACTCAGAATTTAGAGCGATCTCGGAGTCTCTCCGGTTGAATATTCTCAGTATCATTTAAAGGATATGCTGAGCAGAGAGTTCAGGAATTAATTCTGTATGTATTATTATTGAATACGTCTCTTGTGTAACCGACTCGTTTTGTCGATGAAAAGGGCCACCGTAATCATCTTAACTGTCTCCAGAAGACTTAACTGTTAAAAAGCCGAAATTGGTTTGAATCCCTACAAAGCACTTTAACTTCCTTTGTTGTGCTCTTACTGCTTTCCTTTATGTAAAATTAGAAATATAGAAATAGAGGAACCGAATTTAAGCTTCATGCTACACGGACGCATTTTACCAAAATCAGATTAATCGCATTTCATGTTGCCTAATTTCTACCCTGCGGGCTGATTATTGAAATAGATAGACAAAGCTATCGACAAAGAAGACATAGGGGGTATGGAGCGATCCTATTGGTCGAAATGTATGATTCTCATAGAATAAGGGAGACAATGGTGGACTAACTGTCGGGTTCCTCGTGGGTTGCCGTTAGTTAGTCTATTGCCTACTGCCTTTGTCCATTGCAACTACCAACTTCCACCAATAGTTCCCTCCATATCCCTTTTGTCATCTTTGTCTATAGCTTTGTCTATCAATTTCAATAATCGGCCCGCTGGTAAAAATTGGCAGTAGAGTCTGTGTTCCAAAATACCATAGACCTACAGCCGGCTGTAAGATTTCCGATAGCTTCTATAGCCGGCAACACAATTTCTTATGGCCTTCTATAGCCGATGGCGATTAAGCAACAGCCTGGCGATAAAGTGTATGCTAAACGTTACTAATTACGGATGCTAGGACTTACTGAGTTTTGGACTACCGCTCTCTTTTTGGGCCGCAGTACCTTGATTTAATTTGCGAGGAAAGCTCTGTTTTTTTGAAGGATGCCTGACATTCCTAATATGTTAGAGCGCCTTCAATTTCGTATGATACTGTGCAAAATCCCTGTGTATCTCTGTGTATGTATCTGTGTGTACCTCTGGTGTGAAATAGTTAACCCTCTTACATGCGATGAACCTAATATTGCCACCAAAATTCTGAAACTCTTCATCACCTCTCTTAATTTAAAAATCTAAATTTTCGTTTATACTCCTATTTTCAAAATTACCTGTAAAGACGTTAATAGCCTGAGTCGCTGAATGTCTCAAAATTATAATAACTAACTAACTAGTTGCTTCGAGCGCCGCGGTACGCTGCGGCGCGGGCAGCCAGCGCTGAACGCGCATTGGCGCCTGCAAACCTAACAGGGATACTTCACGCATTGCGCAATGCGTGAAGTATCCCTGTTGGGTTTGTAGGCGCCGGTGCGCCACCGCTCCGCTTTGTGTTAGGCTCTAATATTTAATCTCGCGGAGTCAGCGTTTTTCAACTCATGACTTTGAAATGTTTGCACATTCGCTGTATGGATTATTCTCATTTTAATTGATGAAACAAAATATGTAGTAAAGGAAAATATAATGTGCGTTTTGTGAATGTTAAGGTGATTCCGTACAAACTTAAGGATTTACAAAGCACAAGACTTTCTACTCAATTTCTTATAGCCTTAAATAGCCGATGGCGAAAAAGCAACAGCCAGGCGATTAAGTGTAAAGCCCGTTGATAGGAACTATAGCCCGGCTGTATAATTTTTTATCGCTTCGTGTAGCCCGGCCGTATGATTTTTTCCACTTTCTACAGCCAGCTATATGATTTTCTATCGCCCTCTTCAGTCGGCTATAAGAACTCCTATGGTGCCTATGATCCTCCGAATACATGAAATATATAAGACGATCAAAAATCAATTCCTTGTGTCCGTACCATTAGCGGATCCAGCAATTTGGCAGCGTTGTTTTTCCCCCCTTTAAACCTACGGAAAAATATCGATTCTTGAAGGGGCCAGGTGCTCCAACAGGAATCGATTATTTAACACAGGTTTAAATGGAGGAAACCCGGCGTTGCCAAATTGCTGGATCCGCCTCAGGTCTAGACTCTCAGTAATTATAAAGACCTAGATATACGCTCAAATTTCCGTCGATTTTCGATCAAAATGATGACAAAAATGACAGTCGAGAGCTATCTACATTTTCATCTAAAATTAATTAAAACAGCGAGTTGATTGAAATCAGCATAAAATAAGCACGGTTGTGTGGAAATCAGATGGCGGTTGAGACCCACAGTTCCATCATCTACCATCAAATTTTCGCAGGGCGCAAAAAATTGATGGTAGATGGTGCGCACCAGTCGCCATTTGATCGGAAGTTGATGGAAATTTGAGCGCGTATCCTCAGCGTCAAGGGACTCCAGAGTGCATCGGGTCCCAGAATGGAGGCGGCTTCCGGCCCAAAAAGGGTAGCAGTTTTGGAAGCAAATATTATGTCCCAAAGGACTTTTAGTATTAGAATAGCGAGGGAATAGGAAATGNGGGGGGGGGGGGGGGGGCTCATCGCCCCGAAATTTGAGTGACGTGCAAGTTCGGCCCTTGATTTATACGGTCGGGCGGAAGCGTGTCGAGCATCTCGAGGTAACCTCATTCGGGGAGCGACGGCGCGGCGGGTTGCGGGCCACCCGAAATTAAGGGGCTTCGCGCAAATTAAGTGACGCTCGTTCATAGATCACCGAGTATTAATAGGGAGCTTAAGTGATGACGTCACACTCTCGCGCTCCCAGAATGCACCTCTCATCCGTCTTCCTCCCGCTCAACTTCCTATTACGGCAATCTGACTGGCGGCCACGTTGTCGGACGGTTACGAGATAGAACTAGATTTCCCGTCCTAAGGAGGAACGCCGTATGAACAACTAGATTTACCGTGCTGAGGAAGAACGCCGTATGAACATTCGAGGGTTGCCAAATTTCCTCCGATAAAGTTTTTATTTTTTAGGAAAGATATGAATATTTTCCCTGGAAAGTTTCAGACACTTTAGATCGAATTACGAACGCAATTGGGCGTATTTCTGCCAAACAGAACTATGTGCAATAAGACAGGAGCCCTGAGACCCATAAGAATACATTCATAACAGGGCTCACGTCATAATGCACATAGACACTATGTGCATTAAGACATGAGTCCTGAGACCCATAAGAATACATGCATAACAGGGCTCACGTCATAATGCACATAGACACTATGTGCATTAAGATATGAGTCCTGAGACCCATAATAATACATGCATAATAGGGCTCACGTCATAATGCACATAGTTCCGTTTGGCAGAAATACGTCCAATTACGTAAGAAATTGGACGAAAAATATCCACAAATTTTTCTGAAAATGTATGATTTGTCCGTAGACATTTGGCAATGGATGAAGGCTTTTCCTTAGCAGGGCAGAGATAACCGCAGCCGGATGTTCAGTTTTAGGAAAATTGACAGCATCCGACACGCAAACACACAATTTCCGATGGTTATGCTGCGGTTCACGACATTCGGACTACATTCTGCAATAAGGAACAACTAGTTCCGACTCATGTTTGAAACAGTTTGTGAAACGAAAGTTATTCTATGCGAATAAGTGCTATGATAAGATCTTTGTTGAAAAATGAAGTTCGTTTGGTTTTCATTTTGCAATTAGGAACTATACAATATCCCACTCACTAATCTGTAAAACCATTTACCTGCATATGGATAAACTAATAGCACGTACAGTGTTATTAAAGTGAGCTGGAAATTTTAGTTCCTAATTGCAAAATATATGGTCCATTTTCGATAGTCTACAAGATTTTTACGATCCCTGGATAATCTTTTAGAAAAATTGTAAGATACCAGCGTTCGGTAGGAGCATGAAAGGTAAGGGGCTCTCTGTATTGTCCATGGTTGCCGCAGCAAACAGAAAGAGCATAACTCTATGAGACTCCGGACGATAGATGCGCTATTTATGCTTTGAACGGAACACCAGAGTAGTAAACAGTCGAGTTTGACCTGTAGGAATTATTATCTGTGGGGCGAGGATGGAGTGTGAGTGGTCTTGGCCACCGTTTTTATGAGCGGGCGAGACCGATGTTAAGTCTGTTCATTGTTTTCAAAAGCGCTGCCAAACTTTGAGGAAAATCCTTTGATTTTATATGGAAAATTGTGGATTATTACTCGCAGAAGGCAAGGTTGGTTCGCCGACGCCCGGTAAGGTTCGGCGACCGATCCGTGAGCAATACGACCCGGCGACAGCTGTTACTAACGATTTCAACTGCCGTGCGAGCGGTGCCGCTCAGTGAGCGGAAGCTCACACAAGAGAAATCAAATCCGGGCCCTGAAAATAGAGAGAATTCAGAGGAAGTGACTGCTGGAAATTCTAGGCCTCTGACTGTTTCAACGGGTGTCGCTCCTAAATTTTGTCAAGAAGAAACAACATCTTCTCATGGCCACGTAGGAGATTAAGAGGAATAATTAATTAGTACAACAATTACAGAATTAGTAGAATTAGTTTATGCAGGGTCATTTTAAAGTCACGCACCACTGGTCATAACTTTAGTTCTAATTGAACCGAGTTTATCAGAAAGAAACCAACCCACATTTTTTAAAAAATTGAGTTGAGGATGTTTTTGAGTTCCTCTAGTTTTATATTTTCTTCTGCCAAAAATTCAAAGTTAAAAAAAAATATTAGTTTGTGAAATGAAGCGTTAAAGTTTACTTTCTACACTGAGTCTTATGGAGGAATAAAACTTCAAACCTCTTTTTCTCAGTTTCATCTTGATGTGGGTTGGTTCCTTTCTGATGAGCTTAGTCCAATTATGATGTCCATTTGCGGTTTAAGACGTTTTTCCTTATATCGAGGGGGACAATTTTTTAGGTACTTTCCAGTTTTTGATCCCCTCGGGGGAATAGGGCGGGAGGCAACTCAAAAATTTCAAATGGCCAGCCCCCGCATGGCCAGTGGTGCGTGACTTTTGAATAACCCTGTATGTTCTTATAATTAGTCATAGTTGTAAGACACGTGTAATTAATTGTCCTATTTGACAATAAAGACCGTTCGTACAAGAATTGTATTAACGGGTCAGTTGCGCCGGACGCAGAATCGTGTTTTGATGCTTGATTCTTGTAAGTGGCTAAAAATAACAAGCTCCGTCCAAGCAGCAACACTCTAAGTGCAATATTAGCCGTGATACCGCCCTTTGAAAAGTCGAGTTTTTGACGTCATTCAGCGCAGTATACATAGATAAAAAAAAAGTGTTTCCTGTGATGAACAGAGGCTAACAAATCACGATCAATACCTAGAATTTTAGACTTTCCCGATGCGCGCATCCCTTTAATATTTTATTTGAGCTCTCAGTTTACAGTGCGCTACTGGAGAGGGTTATTGAGTTCACAGCAAACTGTACATTACAAACATGAGTGGGAGGCTAGAGCAGCACTACTCGTCGCTCCTCTGACGTAAGGGCGTAACTGCTTTTAAACCCTATTCTGCCGTGCTACGGAAAAACGCCGTATGAGCATCCAAGATTTGCCAATTTTCCTGTCTTAAAATGTTAATTTTTGAGAAAAATAATGAATATTACTTCTTAAAAGTTTCTGATACTTTAGATCTCATTGCGAGGAAGATTCTATGGAAACTCTCTTCTCCGAAAGGATACATTCCTCTCTTAAGCACCGGCTAGATGCTCAGGAGAGAAATGTTTTCTCTTCCGAGCAACTATGCGGTGCTTAGGAGAGGATTGTGTCCTTTCCTAAGCACAAACTAGTTGCTCGGGAGAGAAAACATTTCTCTCCTCTGCATTTAGTAGTTGTTTTCGAGTGAAATATTTCCTCTCTGGAGACGAAAGTTTCAAGCAAAATCTGCTCACGGCAAATAAAAATAACCCCTAGTGGCTCTTTTAAAATCCCGCTTTTCCAATTATTCAAAAGGAATCACGCCCACTGACCACATTTTTTTTTTTTTATCTAGCTTTCTGGAGCACACCCCATATTTCTCACCTGCACATACTTCTGTTTGACAGAAATAGTCCAATGGAGATGTTGCATGTGTGAGGGATTTGCGATTTAACTGTTGATTCTTATGTAAAAGTTCGCGAGAAACACGAAGGTCCCACTGGTTTTCTCTGAAATCAACTCCCAAGCTCAAAAAAAGCTCTCAAGTTGAGTCCAAAATGGAGGGAATATCCCACGCTATCCTAAGAGTCGGCCACGTCCACATCAAGACAAACTATCCATGCAAAGATAGGGAGCAAATACATTAGCAGGGCTGCAACTTTATTTAGGGACTCTAAAACTGAAAACACGGCATCCCTGCTAATGTATTTGCTCCCTATCATTGCATGGAGAATTTGTCTTGATGTAGACGTGGACTCTCAGGATAGCGTGGGATATGCCCTCCATTTTGGCCTCAACTTGAGAGCTTTTTTGAGCTCAGGAATTGATTTCAGAGAAAACCAGTGGCACCATCGCGTTTCTCGCGAACTTCCACATAAGAATCCATAGTCAGTTCGCAAAGTCCTCACACAAGCAATATCTCCATTCAACTATGCCTATATAGGTAGTAATTTCTGGGGAATGGAATATTCTGCTGAACGAGAGGAAAAATCAAGAAAGTTTCCGAGACAAAAAGTTTGAACGTGCTTCTGTGAAATTTTCAGATACCTTACATTGAATTCTGAATGAAACTCACCTGGAAAGGAGTAAAAAATATTCACGATATCCCTAGAAATTCGTGTTTCATTGCCCTACACGGAGAAAAAAACCTCGTGCGTGGGACCCGAAGTTTAGGTCATATGGACCTCTGAAGCTTTCAGATTGAGCATCTGAACAGTTGAGGTCCAGCTGTCGAGGTTCAAATCACACATCTGAAACTTCATCTCTTACATCTGAAGTACTTCAGATGTAAGAACTGAAGTTTCAGATGTGTGATCCAAACCTCAGCAGCTGGACATTAAGTGTTCAGATGCTCAATCTGAAAACTTCAGAGATCCATATGACCTAAACTTCGGGTCCCACGCACTAAGTTTTTTTCTCCGTGTAAAATTGGCAATGTCTTAAGGCTCATACGACATTCTCCCTTACGATGGCAGAACAAATATTCGATAGTCACACAGCTAGCTTCAATAACGGTGACCCTCGTCTCTTCAGTCATGCTCGTCTGACGTAAGGGCGTATCTCGATTTTCACGTGAGCCCTGTTTCACATGTAAATCCATGCTTTCTGGGCAGTGGCGAGGCGTGAATGATCGATTATCAATATTTCTCCATTTGAAGCTGTAGAAAATAATCAATTATTAAGGTGTTCGTTGCGAACACCTTGATAATCGATCCTTTTCCATAGATTTAAATGGCAGATCGATCGATATATTGCAAAGTACGCCACGCCATTGTTTCTGGGGCTCATGCGCAAAATCGGGATACGCTTCTACATCAGAGCAGCGACGAAGTGAGAGCATCGGTACCGATTGTTTAAGAGGTCCGACATGATAAGAAAACCCTCCAAAGTTCATTAAAGCTTAACCGATGGATGCGACCGAGACGTTAATGAGCTTTTAGTTGGAGTTGGCCGCGGACTGACCACTGCTGTCGAAGCGCAATGGAACCACGACTGGAATTCTGTAACTTCGGGTCTCGTTTTTTGATGAAATAGACCCTTGTAGTCTGCCACATGCTGAAATCCCTTGACTATATATAGACGGTGAAACTACCAATCTGAGTATCTCGTTTGCGATGTTTGGAAATCTCCGCTCCCAATTTATTTTTTTGAAGGAGAACAAACCAATATCGTGTCTTGAAATTTTTACAGACTTTTCTTCGCATGGAGAGGAAAATACACGGAAGTTTTCAAGAAGTGACGAGTAATTGACAATTTAAAAAATAAAGTTTGACATTCAGTCTACAACATCGCAAACCGAGATACGTGCTCTCATGATCTGGTGTTTTCAACGTCGAAATGTCGTGGGAAATTCGTAAAATTAGGCATTTCATCAAATGCCTGGGTAGAAAGTTAGATTTTGACATTTTAGGAATTTCGTAAATTCATGGCGAAGAGCTCACCAGTTTTTAATATTTTTTGGAGAACACGGAAAATCTACCATTTCTTCTTATTTTTTCGTTCAAATGCTTCTCATTTATTTAAAAGTTAAAATTTTAAAGGTTCTGTGTGTTACGACGTGTACCAGATTTGAAGATAAACGTTCATTCAAGAGCTAAAATCCCTCTAAAATAGTATTCCATAATGTACATTTTTACGGAGAATTCTATCTCACAGGATCAATAATTACTTCGTCGAGAATTAAGAAAATATTTAGGATTTCAATCTAAGTAAGAATATTCGACGACTTACTTGTTTCTTAAATACCATCGAATAAATATAACTAAAATTAAAATTTATAAAATGGCAACCACGCTTTAGAAGAAAAAAAAGGCTATGTCCGCCATTCCATCACATTCCAAAAACTCAATAGCCTTAGTCCTTTTACAAAATTTCAATTTTAAAATTTTCAACTTGGCAACGCTGCAGCGAGGGAGGACATTTTTAGGGGGTCTTGAATATTTCAGAGATAAATATCTATTCCATTATTCTTAATGGGAGGGGGAGGGTATCCGGTAATGAAGGACATTGAATTTTCCTTATAATAGCAATAAGTCGAAAATCAGGGTTAAAGCGTTTCGAATTTGAAATTTTCAAAAACCGGACTTGCTGGCATTTTAAGGTAATTAAAAAAATTGCAGCTGAGAGCCATAATCTCCTTATTCTTAAGTGTTTTTTTCCTACGATTCATCTAAAAGGACTGTAGTCGTTTCAATACAAAGTTCTGAACTTCGTTGAAACCAATGACAAAAATGATTTTTTTTTCGGCGCGGCGCGTACTTGACACGTACTACGGGTCCGTACTGTTTTTGTTCCCGTAATAAGATATTGAACTCATGATGTCTAACCTCGACAAGTTTTGCGGCTCAGTAGTTGTCCTTTTTTACGCTCCAGACAGTACTAATGAATATCAAGCCATGTTAGGTTCAGTTGGGTTAAGCAACTAAATTAACTCCGCGGTGATGCTTACGGTATCAAGCGATATTGAAGGCGCTTCGATGCGTTCTCGCGGCTCAGTTTTACAACTTCCTCAGTGTGCTTGAGCAAATTTAAAGAAAATATAAATATCTGTTGATGGGACCTTCAAGACCTTGTAGTAGGGTACTTCCACTAACATTTTAGCTAAAAATTAAAATGTTTTATTGAGCTCTTGGAAAATAGAATCTCTTTAAAGTTTTTAAAAGTCAAATTTGAGAGGGCGAGCGGAGGAAAACTCCTCGCACCCCTTTTTTAGTTTGGATGGGGTTCAAACGTTTATATTGTGTTCCATGGCATTTAAAATGGTACTTCTAAAAGTTTCCAAAATCCAAAAAAATTTCTCCCGCTACAGCGTTGCCAACTTGAACATTTTGATTTTAATTTTTTTTTTTTAAAAAAAAGAATTAATTTATTGAGTCGCGCTTCATGACAATCAGTCGTTAAAAATACCCATATGTACGATGAAATAATGACCAAAAGCCTATGCGGATCATTCGGTGTAAAGAATTGGGGGGAGGGGGCGAAAAGGAGCTCCTAAACCGTACGTAGGGTACGACTCAATGGCGTGGCGTGAAATGCGATGTATCGATTGTTTTGCCATTCAAACTAATGGTAGAGAATCGATTATTAAGGTGTTCGCTGCTAACAACCTGTTTATCGATCCTTTTCCATAGGTTTAAATGGCATAACAATCGATAGATCGCAAAGGACGCTACGCCACTGGTACGACTACGAATACGAATACGATCCAATGTAAAGCATATTAAACTTTCTGAGGGAAAGGAGCTGTTCAGGGGAAGGCTGCATGAAAACACCCTTTGATCCCTTTTCCTGGGGACGGTTACATCTATTGATTCTTAAGTAGCTAAGACACTGTCTCGCTTATACATATACGTGTGGGGTCGTTGAATAAGATTCGTGAAATTGATAAGAGCCAGCTTCTTACGGGACAAGTTCCGAAAACGCCACTTACTGAGAGCGGTGCAGTAATGGAAGGGATTCGGAGGCCGAAATTCCTTCCAAGACCATCAGATAAGCCCGCCCAGCAGGAGGAAGGAAGCGTGCAGGAAAAGGAAGCGCATCGAGGTTGTTAGCCCGTATGCTGCCTTGCTTAGGAAGAACGCCGTATGAGCCTCTCAGCGTTGCCAGATTTTCTTTGATAAAATATAATTTTTCAGGGTAATTTGTGAATACTTTTTCTCAAATTTTCCAGAGAATTTCATGTATAATCAAAGCTAACTCAACTGAAAATTTTAAGAGAGAATATTCATATCATTCCTTAAAAATAAACATATTACCGGAGGAAGTTTGGCGGCGCTTGAAGGTTCGTACGGTGTTTTTATTTACGTTTACGAGGCACGGACCCCTTTTTGCTCCTTTCTGACGACTTCCTGCCTAACATATCCAGCCTTTTTCCCAACCACTAGATAAGGAAAATAGGAACATCGCGATTGCGAGACAAGAAAGAATTCTTTTGAAAAAAGGCCCGGTGCTGTATCGTCAATCACCACGGGGGCTATTCTGCCGTGCTAAGGAAAAACGCCGTACGAACCTTCGAGAGTTGCCAAAGAGCCTCCCAAAATAAGGGCTGATTTTAATCCGCAATCCGATCCAAATTTTCTGAAAATTTCAAGCTAAAAGGATCATATCTCTCCTTAAAAATATACATTTTACTGGAGGAAACCGCCTCCAAAAATTTCGAGCCTTTTTCGGCATTCGATTCGACCATCGAACCAAGGTTTAAGTGGAAGCTTTATGATAACAGAAAACTCAGGAAAAAATTTCAAGATGAGTATAGAAACCGTTTTCGAGTCACGGGGGGCAAAGGGGTCAAACTCCGGCCTTATTTTTCGCTATTTTCTTGTTGAATTGATGTGTCTACGGAGTTGTTATCGCTGTTTACGCATGTTTATCACACCGGTTCCTACGTATTTTTACACGCAGAATCTAGTTTCAATGTTGACGAGTCGATATTGCGATCAGGTATATCGATTTTTTAAGATTCTTTACAGAAAATCGACGATTATTTGGGATTGAAATTGTTCATTTTTTATTCATGGATGACTAAATGGACCTAAAATGACGGTAGTAAACCGACACCTACGTAATTTTTCTTGAAGAATCGATTTTTAACGGTAACGAGTACATATATCAATCGCTTATATCGAATTATTGCGATTTTGTAGGAAAATCAATAATATATTGATATTGAATATTGATAAGAAATATTCTTGCGGCAACTCATATTGTTTTCATTTAAGCAATCCCCTCAGAAACAACCTATTTTTGAGCAAACAGCTTACAACGTAAATCCAAACTTTAGTCATAGCAGACCAGAAATAACGTTTTATACTTCTGCTTTGCATGGATTTCAGTCCACAGGGATATAATTGATAAAAATAAACCATTTTTGGTTTAGTTCCGACCTGAGTATCAGTGAAAACTTTACATGCAATTTTCTGGCACCTGCTTTTAGTGTATTTTTCGAGGAAAATACCCTATTTCCGGTATACGCTGTTTGGTAGGAAAGGTCCTCATATCCATAAATTACATCCCGACATCAGTTACGCTCAAAACAAATGACCAATGTCCCATTTTTTTCTTCTTTTTTTCGAAAATACCTGTCATGATCCGTACTGCTCCTCAACTGGATTTCAATTTGTTCAAATTATGGATTTGCCGGCAAAATAAAAAAAAAAATGCATGCGTTTACACATCACACTTAATCTCCGCGTCTGTGTTCCGTCGTATCATGTCCACAGCCGCATTTGAGCCTCATTACATAATGCCTAAATCCAATCATAAATTATTTTTTCGCACCAAAACTAAGCGTTCTGCGTGAAAATTTTGTGAATAAATTGAATAAAAGTTTCAAAGCATGATTTTGCTGAATTTTCTTACATACAACTGAAAGAAAAAAGGGAATTCGGCAAGGATATACGGTTGGGTCCGTCCGATTGGAACTGGAAAGAACTGAATTTCCTGAGAGTCCCAGTGAATTTTCTTTTATGCTCTAGAAATTTTGACGGGAGGAATGAAAGACGGACTAAAAATGCATTTCTTCAACAATGTCGGTCACAATGCCAGCTTTGGACAAAGATAAAACACATGACACAAATTAAAAATGGATAGAAATATGGAAACAAAGTAATGTTGTTGGGTGTAACACGACTTACCGGTATTGATTGATAGTTTTAATTTTGAAATGTTTCGTTCCAACAATTCCTGAGAGTCATTTCTTGTGAGGAAGATAAAATTTTTGACTAGAGTTCGATTGGCTGCTTTGATTGCAAAACCGAGACGGAAGGCTAGATCCGACCACCAGTTTTCATCTGAAACAAGAGTGAATAATTTTTGAGGTGTTCCATCCGACCAATCCACTAAAAACAGCTCATTTGTATTGGCACTCAACAAGTCCAACCAATGTTAATGCATAAATGGAATCTTAATATATAAATTGAAAAATAGAATGAAATTGTGAATTAACCTCTGTACTAATTGCGAGGGGCGTTGGTTCATTTGAAAGGCGTTGTACTCAATGCTTCGGGAAAATTATAAATTATTTTCTGGGGTTTGTCCCCGATTTTTAAATCCCTAAAAACTCATAAATTGGATGAGGGGAAGTGGGGTTTTTTTCTTTTTTGTTTTTCGGAAAAGTTTTGTTGCTACGCATCTTACTTTACTATTTGCTGTCTTTTTATCAGCTGTTTTCATTTAACAATCATCATTAAATGAGGTTACCTCCAACACTTAACTGCCATCAACTTACATTTTTCTTTTCCCGCGTTTTTTTTACGCTTTGTCATATTATCTTCCCGCGTTTTTTCTTTTCCAATTTTACTCCCAAATCGTGATTGGCTCCATCTTTTTCCTATTTCCAATTTTTCCTCATCAAGTCAATAACCTCCAATTTTTCTTTCTCATTTCCAATCAGAACGTTTCACACTGTTAGTTATTTCCTTTTCAAAAGGAGGAACGAAAAAGAGAAGAGTTGAAGGAAAAATTTGAAAAAAAGCAGACCAGAAATCGGAAAAGAAGAAGCAACAATTAAAAGGAAAACAGAGTAAAGTATTTAGAAGATTAACAAACCGATACTAAAAACTTAGTTTGAAAACATAGGTAAAAGCTCAAAAAGAAGTTTGTATGAAAGGTTTAAAAAAAATTTGATTTAAAATTTACAAAATAAACTTACAATTTTTGAAAAAATTTGTTATATTTATTACTTCAAAGAAAAAATTAGGACCTATTCAAAGACAAACCAGAAAATTAAATAAAAATAAATTTTAAAAAAAAGACATGTGAAAGGGAAAGGTGTACATAAAAAATGAGGGGCTGCGAAGCAGCCCTGTAAGCCCCTAGTTCATTTTATAAAAAGAAACCAGGAGCATACCAATGTCACTAAAATTGTGCAATTTTTTTCACTTTGCGAGTATCAATTGATCATCAAAACGATTTTCGCAAATCGAGTTTTCGATCGAGTTTTTGAGTTTTCGTGTCAAAGGAAAATCGACTTTTGGGCATGACTTTGGAACGGTTGCAGATATCAAGTTAAACATTCTTCTTCACCTGCAACTACTCTTTGGGAGAAGATTCGGCAACGTGCTGCAATGATCATACAGTGCTTTTCCTTAGCAAGGCAGAGTGGGTGGTAAATTGATCGTCAACATTTGGCAACAGCTCGCGTCTCATCCAAAGTCACGCCGCAAATTGTGTGCCTTCGAGGAAGGGTGTCCACACTCTTTCTACAAAGGTATTGTAGGTCAGAGCACACTGAAAATTGTATGCATAGTGTCTTTTGCATGCGAGCATTTCTGAAAACTTTCGCGGGTTGGCGGTTTGGATGTTGGGCGTCCGATTTCTCCACGCCAACCAGAGACCGTCATGTCGCGTTGCGGTTTCTGATTGCAACGCAAGGCATAAGGACGTTCAGTACGAGGTTGTCACATGCTTAGATAAATCTACTGTTTTCTTTATACAGGGTGCAGGGTGTCTTAAAAAGAGATATCGCTCGAAAAAAGATGACTTTTTTCCAGTGAGGGACACAATTTCAATCAGAAACGGCGATAAATTAATCTGCGACCTTTATTTAATACTTTTGATGTCAAAACACGGAGGATGATGCTCGTTTTACTATGATTTATTTATTTAGCGCTTGTGTAGTTTTATCAAAATTGTGGGTTGAGATTTTGGTGAGCGAGTTCTCTCATCTCAACGGTTCTCATCTTCCTCGGGGAACTTAAAATCTCGCCTACATTGAAGACAGCTGAGCGATTCTCTCAAACGGACGTATTAGAGTTTTCCCTCTGGGTTTTCTTTTTCTTTTCTTTGCATACAACGAAAAAGGAGTCAAAGTCTTGAAGCCTACACGTTTGGACTGAGTATGACAGAAGGTCACTAATTAGTCTAATTTTCAAAAAAAAAGAGGAAAAAGGAGAGTCATAAGTGATTTTAAGCTGAATAAATACTTAAAATAATTTCTAGTAGCTAAAAAAAAGCCGATGATAAGCCGACTTACGTCGTCGACAAACTCGAATACGCCCGAAATGCGACCACCTCCTTTTTTCTCTACGCCATTCATCCACCTTCTGGCTGAAAGCCCTCTACAACACCATGTCCAGTTTAAAGCATGGTGTCTAAAATTTTTGATCAGGCTCATTCCTGGGGGGGATTTTCTGGGAGGAAAAAATATAACTATCCAGATTTCCATACATGAATATAGATTGTAATTCATCTTTCAGCCATTTCTTTGGCACACATTCAAAATTTTAATTCCGGTAGTGTTCCGGTTTACGTTATCTGGTCAATGAAAGCTTCTCCATTCTTTTGATGATTTGAAGCTTCAAATGTGTCATTCAAGAAGTTGATAACAGCGCTCGGACAGATTAGGCCGCCAAATTTGAAATCGAAATAATCCCTAAGCGGTAGAAGAAGAGATTCCCGGTTTCTGGAGCAGATTCCCTGATTTTTCCCTGATTTTCAATATAAAATTTCATTCCCTGATGAGTCCCGGATTTTCCCGGATTAATCCCGTTCTAGACACCATGGTTTAAAGATAAATGGTTATATTCGCACCAATACGGAAACACTGCACCGGAACAGCCGTAACTTGAGTCCACGGTGCGGTGGAAGGAAGCGGAGTTGCGGCCCGAAACTTCGTTACAAACCTCGGCACTCGGAATCCGTTACCACTCCCCGTCACAAAGTAACGAACCGGGGGGCGTAATTTATAATTTGAGCGAGAGTGGGGCGGGCCCCCTGACCTCTTTGCGGTGCAGCTCTCTGATTGCACCGGGCACCCTTTGAGCTCCGAAAGCGAGGAAATCGCGTTACGCGGAAGGTGGTGCTCTCGGCAGCGGGCGACTTGCAATTTGACCGAGTGTTTTGGTGCGAAATTTCACGCGGTGGCATGGCGCCACAAGTTGAGTCCAAAATTAATTCGCAGACCCGCATGAAACCGTCAAAGCACGATGCACTAGACCGCGTGAAGCAGAAAGGAATCAAGCCACACGGAGAAAAAAACTTCGTGCGTGGGATCCGAAGTTTAGGTCATATGGATCTCTGAGGTTTTCGGATTGAGCATCTGAACACGTTAGATCTAGCTGTCGAGGTTCGGATCACACATCTGAAACTTCAGTTCTTACATCTGAAGTACTTTGGTTTTCACATCCGAAAAACTTCGGTTCTCACATCCGAAAAACTTCGGTTCTTATATCCGAAAAACTTCGGTTCTCACATTTGAAGTACTTCAGATGTAAGAACTGAGGTTTCAGGTGTGTGATCCGAACCTCGACGGCTAGATCTAAAGTGTTCTGATGCTCAATCCAAAAACCTTAGAGATCCATATGACCTGAACTTCGGGTCCCACGCACGAGGTTTTTTCTCCCTGCATATCAGCTATTGCCTAATTTAATCGGGCAATTTAATTTCTTACATGAAAACGGTTGTACGAATTTTTGCGCGAATTTCAGTGAATTCTATGCATAGTACGAGGAAAATTCCTCAAAATTTTTCAAAGAAATCCGCACAAACGTTCTCGTGTGAAAAATGAAATTGCCTGGTTAAATTTGGCAATAGTTGATGTGGCTTGTTTCTTTTCTGCTGGACGCGGTCCCATTGGACAAAGGAGCGGGACTCCATCCCAAAGTTACAAACCTGATTTGAACAGTTAGAATTTTTACATGAATAATCCGGAGTATTTTCTGGCCAGAATTGATGAAGAAATCATGAACGGATTGGATCGCGTTTAGAAGAAAGGAACCAAGCCACATCAGCTACTGCTAAATTTAAACGGGCAATTTCATTATTTACGAGAAGCGCTTGTGCGAATTCCTTTGAAAATTTTAAGGAATTTGCCTAGTAATATGCGGAAAATTCACTGAAATTTGCACAAAAATCCACACAACCGTTCACACGTAAAACACTAAATTGCCCGATTACATTTGGAAAATGCTGATGTAGCTTGGTTCCTTTCTGCTTAACCCGGTCCAATTATGACCTTCGAATATATTTTTCCTCATGCCGCAATCACGCGCTGAATGTGGGAGCTGAATGTGGCTTGAATGTGGAAGTCATCGGCCCGATGCCTGAATTTCGCGCGTGTCGCGTAAAATTCAGCAACGATTCTCAGCAGCCATCGGACTAGTGTTGGATTTTTCGGAACTATTCGAGTAGATTTGATACACATCTGGATGAAAAAAACTCGAATTTGCGAAATTTCAGCCGTTGGGCGATGACTGTTGACTTCCACATTCAGATAATAAATTGGACTGCATTTTGCAATTTGGAACTATAAATTCTGGCTCATTTGAGAAAAATACTTATGTGCATAGGGATACTAATGGCACATGCGTTTTTTCTTAAACCGGGCCAGAATTTATAGTTCCAAATTGCAAAATGCAGTCCAATTCAGCGTGTGATTGCGGCATCAGATGAATGAGGCGTAGTACACGATGTGCACATTAAAAACGCGAAAATATAACTTAGAAACAGAGAAATACGTAGTTCAAAAAGCGCAACTTTTCCGCAAATTTGAGACGCTCGGGTGAGTTCGGGTTTTGCACCGAACCGTGCTCGCGTCCTCGTAGAAGCTGCATTAGAAACCATGTTAAAATGAATATAGTTCCTTTTGAGAAAATGGAAAAGCGGGATTTTTAATTAAATCAAAAGAAACTGAGTGCTAACTGTGAGCCGTGGACGTGTGGCAAGCGCCTTGTGCACAGGGCTCATGAGTTAATGCGAGGCGGGCGGCTTCGTCGACGCTGACGTCACTGGCGCTTTATATTTCCCATTCATTTTTATGACCCGATCACTAACGAACTCACCCCATCTTTCCACTTGCACATAGTTCCATTTAACATAAATGAATCAGTGAGTTCGAAAACACACCAACTCGGAAAAAAAATTGTTCAGGAAACACCTAAAACTGCGCAGTGGGCGAAGAAGTTAGTTTAAGAAAAACCTTTTTGGTGCCAAAGGACAAGTACTTAGAGACTTTGTAAAGCATCAAGTCGAAATCGATACAGCATGTTTGATGACAGAGATTTAAGCGTTTAAAAATTTCCGAGTTGGTGTGTTTTCGTTCTCACCGACTTTCAGATACTGCTTTTTCCTGAAAAATGTATATTTTTCGACCTGGATAACGCTTGAATATTTATATAACTTGTTGGTGCAAGGTAAACTGAACCCAAAAGAAAACCGCAAAATCGGATGGTCACCCGTTTCCCTTGAAATGACCCAAAATTGGTATTTCCAATGAAATACTTCGATTCCTCCCTTCTCCCGTCGCTGTTTCGAGCTTTTACGATTGCAATTTCGAAATTTCCTTTCGCGCGCAGATGCATCTATCCATAATGGACCACTAGACAAGGTACGAATTTGAGCAATCTGATACATGTTTCTTTACCAGAATTTCACGTAGAACACGATTCGCGCAACGAAAATTACTGAAACCAATTACTAACGGAGATATTAACGTTTTTATTTCACATGGGTTACGAGGAATGTAAACTGCTCGCTCACAAGAAACTCAAAGTTCTACGTGAGTCAAATCGCGCACTACAACGGTTCCAGCAAGCCTCTCAATCGAGCAATGTTCATTTCCCATCATATGTTGATCAAACCACAAGAAATTTGCTATAGCTGAGCCAAACCGTCAAGATTGAGGTTTCCAGATTTTTACATCGCAGAGACTATCATGATAAACGTTTAGCGCGCGATGTGAATCACGTAGAGCATTGAGTTTTCATGAAAGGGTGGTTTGAATTCACGCATCAAGAATCATTAAATATGTTCGTAAGGAGTTGATTTCGGTAATTTTTGCTGTGCGCATCGCATTTTACGTGAAATTTTGGTTAAGAAACATGTATCAGAATTCTGAAATTCGTACCTAGTCTAGTGGTCCATTGTTACTAAACCGTAGAAAAGTAAAAATCGAGTACGAGTAAGAGTAAGAATACGAGTTGGTGTGTTTCCGAACTCACTGATTCAAATACGTCCAAAAGAACTATGAAATAGCCGCCAAACCAGTCTACACACATACAGGATCTTTCAGCGGACTTGGATCCAAGTTCCACTCCCCTAATTTCCCAGGTCCGTCGAAAATTACCCAAGTATGTAAAATGCGCCGATCCAGAGCTCATCAATCGTAGCCCTGACGTGTGACGTCCCGACGTTCTCTCGCCAGTGAATGATCCGATTTGATCTCCATTCTCTCGGAGCGATAGAAATTCCGCGCGGGTACATCCCACGTCTTGGCTCCCTCCGAGCTCTTCCCCGAGATTTATCACGCATTAAACGTCCCGCGATCCTCTATCACGAGATACGTTTTGAATATCGCGAGGAGGAACCTGCTCCGACGACTCGCTCCATCAGCTCAAAAATGACGTGGGGTCTTCCGCGGATGTCAGATCTCAGTTTAATGGAGCTGTTGCGTGTGTCAGGGATTTGCGATTTGACCATTCATTAATGTGATAAAGTTCGCGAGAAACACGATGGAGCCACTGGTTTTCTCTGAAATCATCTCCCAAGCTCGTTGCCGTGTTTTCAGTTCTGGAGTCCCCAAATGAAGTGGCAGCCCTGTCAATGTATTTGCTCCCTATCTTTGCATGGAGCGATTGTTTTGATGTAGAGGTGGACTCTCAGGGTAGGGTGGGATATCCCCTCCGTTTTTGCCTCACTTTGAGAGCTTTTTTTGAGTTTGGGAGTTGATTTCAGAGAAAACCAGTGGCACCATTGTGTTTCTCGCAAACTTTTACACAAGAATCAACAGTCAAATTGCAAACTCCTCACACATGCAACATCTCCATTACTCGTTCTCTGGCCTCACACAGACTGACCACTGCGAGACCGATTATTGAAAGTTGAGAGCAGACAAATGGGTCAGTTGCACTGGTCATAAAGTGATGTTTTGATGATCGATTCTTGTAGATTAGCTAAAATAATAAGATCCGTCTAAACAACAACTCACTGAAAAAAAAAACACATTGGATCTAGAGTCCAGACTCTTAAAAACATCGACAAGAAAAAGGAGTCTTGATTCAATCAGAATCTAGCTTAAATCAAGAACGAATCCTCTTAATTTAAGCGGATTTCCCTTTGATTTAAGCTTAAATCTGATTGAATCAATAGTATTTTTCTTGTCAATGTTTTCAAGAGTCTGGACCCTAGATCCAATGTGTTTTTTTTCTAGTGTACGTTCAATATTAACCGCGAGGTATCGCCCTTTAAAAATTCGAGTTTTTGACGTCACCCACCGCGGTAGTGACACCCTTGGTTTCTTCCACCATACTTTCATCTGGCCACATATCTCCATCGCGGTCCTTCAGAATAAAATATGACAGGAAGTCCACAACGTCGCAAACGGATATGTGGTTTTGTCACATTCCAGAGTTACGATCGATGAGGTTCAGATCGGGAGATTTTACATACCTGGGTGACTTTCGACGAACTGAGGAAATGAGGGAAGAGTAACGTGGATGTAGTGGCGAGGCGTGAATGATCGATTATTATCGATATTTCCCCCATTTGAAGCTATGGTAAAGAATCGATTATTAAGATGTTCTTTGCGAATACCCTGTTAATCGATCTTCTTCCATGGGCTTAAATGGCAGATCAATCGATAAACCGTACAGCGTGCTACACCACTGCTTAAAGAAATCCATAATATGATTGCTTACAACATCGATTGCTAAAATGCGAAACCAAGTATCTCCACTGCAAAATGTCTGCTTCTATTTATTCTTTTCAATGAGTCACAAGCCAACTGTATACATTGAACATTTTACAGAATAATCTGCTAACAGAGGAGAAAAATGAAGAAATTTTCCGGAAAAAATTACGTTGAGTAGTTTTCCACGGAAAAAATAAAGTATGACAGGAAGCTTGCAACGTCGCAAACATTGATACGTGGTTTTGCACTTTAGCCATCGATATGTGTCTCTGGAGCAACTAATCGGATTTTATTTTGCAATAAGGAGCCTTTATCTCTGGCCCTTCCATAAAAGCACCTTCCTGCATAGGGAAACCAATGGCATAAATGCTGTTTCAAAATGAGCCAGAAATGGTGGTTCTTCATTACAAAATGTGGTCCAAGTGGCATTCTGCCACCGAAAGCAAACCATAGGTTGTGCTGCGTCTCGTGCTTGGCATCAGGTAGAGCGCCTTCAATCTCGCCTTATGCAATCCTGACAACCCTCGAGCACGAATAGTCGCATCCAAGCGCCGTTGCTTCGCGCCTGTGTTACATACAAAGAACAAAACTTCGTCGAAATCAAGGAAGGAGATGAATTACGTTGACTAGTTTTAATACCTAGCAGCGTTTGAAATCCCTTCGAGTATTTGGAGTTTTTAAAAGCGGGCCTCTTCGGGATTTTGGCTCCAAAAATACGCAATAAATCATCACGTAATGTGCTCACCCGGTAATTTTAGGTTAATAAAATATAGAACATTAGACAATAAGTTGGAATTTTTTAGCCAACGTGTGTTGAAAATCCAGAAAACTGGAAATCTCAATACTGGACGAGTTAACAAATTACTAGTGTTGCACCAAACAACGTATCTCTCTGAGGGAAAATTGTGCTCATATGATCTTTTAACCTCTGTATTGAGATTTCCAGTTTTCTGGATTTTCAACGCACGTTGGCTTTAAAATTCAAACTTACTGCCTTACGACTCGTCTTTCGCAATCGGTTTGTGAAAAAAAATGAGGTTTCGTGGCCCTTTTGGGCATAAAACTACGTTTTATAATGCTTGGTCCCCGACTATATCCAGTGTTCCCGGGTGCTCCGGGTGCGAGATCCGTACGCTCTACCGCTCTCCGTGCTGTGATTGGCTGAGCGTCATTCTGTGACGTCACGCGTACGGATAATTTAAGATAGGGAAGCGTTTTTCCCATAAGGTTTTTGTCCGTACGCGGTCCGTGTCGGTATAGGGAATGTCCACGCGGCACGGAAAAATCCGTACGCCTGGCATCACTGACTATATCTTGCAATCCGTCATGGGTCGTGCGATATGACAACCGGGACCGAGACCGTATTTTGAACGGTGAGCGCCTTTTGTTCGGGGTAATCGCGCCGAGCTGGCAGAGGAAATGGGGAGAAGGCAACCGGAAATAGGGAAATCGGGGCCGCATCAACAGTTTGCCCACGGCGCCTTCACCTATTGGTAGATTCAAGGAACCCCCCTCGTCCCTCCCTCTCACTCATCCCGGGTTTTTCTTTTGAGCTCGGGACTGGACGGGAGGGTTTCAACAGGAGCATCTCGGGCACTCTCCCATTCATCACCGGTTTTTAAAAACCGATACGTATGAATGAAATTACTAACAATTTAATCTGAGGAAAGATGCAAAATAGGGGGAATTTAAGACCTGTGGAAAGCAAAGGGTGAAAGATATCTTGATTTCATTTTTCCCTGAGCTGGAAATTTTCTCGAGGTCTCGTCCTTAAGGTCTTAATTTTGCGATAACTGCAATTAATAGCTTAAATTTTCCTTGTTATCCTCTTCCTTGTTTACTTTTTCATTAATTGAAGGTTAAAAATAAAGTTGATCATCTCGCACTGCTTCGGTTTGTTAAAAGTCCCCTTTTTCGCAGTCTTTCGACGAGTGTAGTTGTTATTTACTCAAGTTGTTTTTATCAAGTTGTTGACATTTAGGCATTCTGATTTAATTTCCATATATCAGCTCAACAATTTCACGGGGAACAGGACTTCAGTGACAAAAAATACTGAGATTATCTGCGAAACAAAATTCTACCGTTTATGCAGCATAATAAAGCAATAATAAAGCAATGGTTCTCCCAAAATATCGACGCAGTGTAAGTCGGCAATCACATAACTCGGTTTGCGACGTCGCACACTTCCTGTCGTACTTAATTTTTTAGACGGAAAACTACTCAACGACATACATACATATCAAGCCGCTAACTCAGCGCACTAGAGCGCTCTGCGACTCCAAATCGCCATCGGAATCGATCCTCCCACAAATCATCGGGCAGATTACACCGTCTAATCTCCCCCTCCACTCCCTCCCGCCAACCTTTTACTGGACGTCCACGCCGCCTTCTTCCGGGAGGAACCCAATCAAAAACCTTTCTGGCCAACCAACTATCTGCCATTCTCCGCACGTGTCCATACCAAACCAGCTGCCTGGTTTTGATATCGTGCACAATATCTTTCTCTCTCAGATTCTCTGATCCCAGAGAACCCCGTTTAACATCGCGATGGCTTTTCTTCCTAACGACAATTCTTTAAAACTACCGTGATTTTTCTTCTCTGTGCGAAGATAATTCTGCAAAATGATGTCAATTTGTTCTCCTATAAAAAAATAACAAAGAGGCGGAGATTTTCAGACACCGCAAACGAGTTATGTGATTGCCGACTACACCGTCGATATGTTTTTCCATGTCACCTACCACACAAAAACATTTCATACACTTTTATATCGTTAACACTACACCATTGTGTTCCATCTCAAAGTTTATTTCCATGCGAGGCAATCTAATCGAGTTCTGAAGAGAAGTAGGACGAGCGTGAAGCTGCATCAACTCAACCGATCACCATCAAAAGAGCGCGTCGCTCTTACGATGTGTTTTGAAATTCATATAGTGCTTGAAAAGGAAAGTTCCTGGAATCCACGCGGCAATCACACGTGGAGAATTGACGAATCTCGATCGATGGTCGGGTGTTCCTTGCGATGAATCGATTGATCTGCTATTTAAACTTGTAGAAAGAGATTGATCATCAGGATGCATCTCATCAATCGATTCTTCGCCATAGCTTCAAATGAGAAAATATGGATGGGCAATGATTTCTTTAGTCGGCTATAAGAACTCATATGGTATTTTAAAACGCAGCTCCTATCGCCAATTTTTACCAGGGTCGACCGGAGGGGACACTGTTGACATCCCTTCCGTTTTGAATTTTATGAGAGAGATGAAAAGTCGTCGTTCCCCGCGCTAAGGAACGTAACTCCACTCCCAGGTTGCAAAATTGACTGAAGCAATTTTATTTTTTTACAAGAATGTACCTACGCAATGGACCACTGGACGAGGTACAAAATTAAGCATTCTGATACATGTTACTTGACCAAAATTTCACGTAAAACACAATTCGCGCAACGGAAATGTCTGAAATTAACTTCTAACCAAGATATTAAATGTTTCTTGACGCGTGAATTCAAACCTGCCGCTCATGAAAACTCAATGGTCTGCGTGAGTCAAATCGCACATTAAACGTTACCGTGGCAGTCTCTGGAATACGAAAATATATAAGCCTCAACCATGACGCTTTGGCTCAGCTATAGCAAATTGTTTACACTTTGAACGATAAAGAATGGGAAAGGAACAGCGCTCGGATTGAGAAGCCTGCCGAAACCGTTGTAAGGCGCGATATGACTCACGTAGAGTATGGAGTTTCTTGTGACCGGGAAATTCAAATTTCCTATAACCAATATAAAATTAAAACGTCAATACCTTACTTAGGAGTTGATTTCGGTAATTTTTGATGCAAGAATCGTGTTCTACATGAAATTCTGGTTAGAAGACATATGTACTACATTTAGCAATAAAGAACTACTATTTTTGGCCCATTTTAGAAACAGCATACATGCCATTGGTTTCCCTGTGCAGATATGTGCTTTTATGCGAGAGCCAAAGATAGTGGTTCCTCATTGCAAAATGTAATCCATATATCAAAGTGCTCAAACTCGTACCTTGTCTAAAGTCCATTTTTGGCCAAAACTTTGGAGTTTTTGAAGGAGATCAAAAGGAGAATCGGTGAAATTCTCAGTTGCCAATGCTCGAATACCTCCTGGTAAAAATGCAATTTATGGGGGAAATTTGGCAACGTTGAAATGTGGGTTTGTTCTTTGGCGAGGGGAACGACGGAGTGTGGAAAAGATGTGAATCGGTTCGTGAAAACCTCACAAGTTCATCATCTGATGAGCCCCAGAATATGAGCAGTCTGGTGGGCCTTGGGGATCATTAGGAATGAACTTGCTGTGTTTCGAAATAGACAGATTTATGTGCGGTCCTCGTGGGCTTACCTGAATTGGTTATGATACTGACGGATTTCCATCGGATTGTACTTATGGCGTTCACGATAGCACTCATGATAACCCGCTTTGGCGGGAGGATGCTTACGAGATTCGGCGAATCGCTCGACATCTGNTGTTGTTATAAACTGCTTTCCGGATTTCAAAGGATTCTAGGACTTTTAGTTTTTTCTTATCGTTAGATTTATGCAAAATATCCATGTTGCTTTCGATGTTGTGGATTTTATGCTTATTAGTAATTAAGTGGTGGTAGACATTAGAATCCTGATTTTTGCAGTGCTCTGAGTAACGAGTAACTCAATATATATTGGAAAAACAGAGCGGAACTTCAGGCAACGTTACTCAGAGCACTGCAAAAATCAGGATTCTAATGTCTACCACCACTTAATTACTAATAAGCATAAAATCCACAACATCGAAAGCAACATGGATATTTTGCATAAATCTAACGATAAGAAAAAACTAAAAGTCCTAGAATCCTTTGAAATCCGGAAAGCAGTTTATAACAACAGTAACTTATTTAATGCCAAAGTAGATTTGAATCTTACCGCCACTCCAATTATTGATGCTTGTTGCTTCATTAGTGATTTAAGCTGAATGTTGGGTTTCTTAGTTTCACTTAACCTGCAAATTCTTTATTTATTTATCTAATTGCCACCTGTATGCTATAATGTAGTTAGAACCCGTAATTTTTAATTCTCATCAGCATGTCCTTAGATTATGCAAGTACTTGTACTTGCTTGTAGTCTGTGATCCTTATGTATACCACTGAAGATGGCCCTATTGGCTGAAATGCATTTGGGTAAATAAAAAATGTAATTTATGCATCTACTTGGCGTACCTTACTCTCTCCGAATCAAGTCTCATAGATGCAATATGCGCTCCTTCAAATCCTAAAGGAACAGTGCTCGGATTGAGAAGCCAGCCAAAACCGTTGTAAGGCGCAATATGACTCACGTAGAGTATGGAGTTTCTTGTAACCGGGAAATTCAAATTTCCTGTAACCAATGTAAAATTAAAACGTCAATGCCTTACTTAGAGGTTGATTTCGGTAATTTTTGATGCAAGAATCGTGTTCGACATGAAATTCTGGTTAAAAGACATATATCGGAGAGTTTAAACTCGAACCTTGTCTAAAGTCCATTTTTGTGCAAAAATGTTGAGTTTTCGAAGGGGTCAGAATGAGAATCAGTGAAACTCTCCGTTGCCAATGCTCAATTACCTCCTGATAAAAATGCAATTTGCGGGGAAAATTTGGCGACGTTGAAATGTGGGTTCGTCCTCTCGCGAGGGAAACGACGGGGTGTGGAAAAGATATGAATCGGTTCGTGAAAACCTCACGAGTTCATCATCTGATGAACCCCAGAATATAAGCAGTCTGGGGGGCCTTGAGGATCATTAGGAATGAACTTGTTGTGTTTCGAAATAGACAGATTTATGTGTGGTCCTTGTGGGCTTACCTGAATTGGTTATGATACTGACGGATTTCCATCGGATTGTACTTATGGCGTTCACGATAGCACTCATGATAACCCGCTTTGGCGGGAGGATGCTTACGAGATTCGGCGAATCGCTCGACATCTGGAACAAAAATCAAACACGTCACTTAAAATGTGGATAGAAAAATTTTACTTTGCTTTTCTCTATTTTTTTCCCTAAAAATATATTTTTCTCGAATTTTTCACAACAGACACAAGACGACAGTTCCAACGTTAAGACGTTGGAAAGCGTTCACCGTAGTACCTCGTCAATATGTAAAAGTGGTTTTGCGCGGACGGAAGAGAGCGCTGCAAGACGCTGTTGAACTAAACGTGGAGCGTGACCTATAGGAAACATACATCTATATAAGACACGGCTTATCTTCATAGAGTAGAATATAGGGGTCATTAATGAAGGGGTACTTTGTACCCAAATATTTTTTTTAGATCTTCGACGACCAAAAATTTGGACGATCCTTGAGAGAGTCATTAAATAGAAGAACGTTGCAGAATTTTAAAACGTAAAGCTATTAATTTTTCAAAGACAAGCCTACAGGCATTACATAGAGTGGACAAAATAGGAGAAAAAAGGTAGAAATGGTACGTAAAAAAATTTAGAAAATAGGTATTGCTTCCCGCCACGGAAAATGGCGCCGATTCCCATGGAGCAGTGCGGGCCTTTACCAATGGATCCATTAGTAACATACTCGATGCAAAACGACGGGAAAGAGCGCACACTACTAACGTGGTGAACGCTCAAAATAGTCAAGAGAGAATGATGGATAGTACGTTTCATTTTTTACCATCATACCCACGCTGCCGTGCTAGGAAGAACGGCGTGAAAACCATCAGACGTTGCCAAATTTCCTCCGATAAAATACTTATCTTGAAGTAGTCAGATATTTTAGATGAAAATGAGATCAACATTGTCTGAAAAATTGGAGGAAAAATTTTTAGAATATTTCCGATAAATTCCAATTTTATTGAAGGAAATGTGACATCATTTGAAGGCTCATACAGGGTTCTTCCTTAGCACGGAAGTACTGTGCCTTAAAAATTAAAATGAATCGACTCAATGGGCCTGTTGCAAACTTTTGCTAGAGCAAAACTAAGAGTTGTTTCCTGCAGATAATGCCTCAAAAATCACGATGAGCGCATCGGCAAAGTCTGAAATGCACTCATAACTTCACAATCTGCGTAAGAAATTTGCGTTCTTTTGAGCTTCCCGCTTCAAAAACGATACTACGGCACAGGTGAACATTTGGGTAGAGGAGTCGTTCCATCGTCGGCAATATTCATCATGGCCGACGACAATTCGCCAAAACACTTGTGATGGGACGAGATAACACCTGAACAGGATTAAACCATATAACAATCGGCGTGTTTACGTTCATATTTTCCTCGCCCGCCTTAATTGACCTTGAACTCTCCTCGAATTACGCGAGGAACTGCGCAAGCGTCGGCCATGATGAATATTGCCGACGATGGAGCGACTCCTCTAACAAAATGTTCACCTGTGCAGTAGTATCGTTTTTGAAGCGGGAAGCTCAAAATAACGCAAATTTTTTACGCAGATTGTGAATTTATGAGTGCATTTCAGACTTTGCCGATGCGCTCATCGTGATTTTTGAGGCATTATCTATAGGAAACAACTCTTCATTATGCTCTAGCAAAAGTTTGCAACAGGCCCATTGTTCTTTAAACTAAGGAGCTTCAAAATAGCAGTATTCTTCACTGGTAAAAAAGTAAACTTTACATTGCAAGGTTTGGTTCAAGCCACATTTGAAAAAAATCCGCGAGTTTCTCTAAAAAGGGCCCTTTTATGGACAGGCGTCTTGAGCATGAGGGTGATTTCACGATAATAGGAATAGTCGTGTCGCCGTGGGTTGTGAACGACATAGGGCAGAACGATTGAAAACCAAATTGATTAATCAATAGGAATGATGTCCCTGAACCTATCCATGCTAAAAAATATGATGAATTATTATTATATTTAATAATATGAGACTTTAAAGGCCAAAAATGTCCGGTCGGTTACGCGTCGCCAACCCCGATTTTGAAGCAAAAGAGCAATTTGCGGTAACAAATCAGTACTGATCATGAACTCTTTGGCAATATTTGCTGAATAGAGACTCTAGTGTTCAAGAAAATTGCCAGTTTGAACTGAAATGTTTGTTATTGAGCGAGAAAAGTCATAAGAAAGAGGTGTCGCCACATTTGGCGACAAATTTTTGCAGTTGTATTAAATGCAGTGTTTATCTCGTCAGATGGAGTCAGGAGTTTCAAAACTGCCATCAAATTGTTCGCTGAAGTCTTCTTGACAAAACAATTACTGATAAGTCAGTTTTTTTACAATGAAAACTTTAATCATTATGAAAACCAGTGATTTTTACGTGCGTAGCACTAATTCCTCACTACGCAAAAACCTCAATTTAATAGTATTAAACTAAAAGGAAGTCTCCAAAGTTTAGAAAACTTTTAAGGCAGCATTAATTCCACCTCATAACTCAAGAATTGCCAAGTTTCATCTTTTGTATCATCTTTAATCTCACATTTTTGAGTGTCGGTTACGCTGTGTCTGTTACGTAACCGACACAATTTGGCAGGGCCGCCATGTTTGCGTGGACCTCCAGCAGTCCCGCGGGAAGCGCTGATACCTGATTCAATGGCTTGTTTATCAATCACTTTAACTTTGCACTGAATCAAAATAGAGCGTGCCAAAGCTGGAAAAAGGAAGTTTAATACCTTTAAAATGAGGTAATGAAATCCTGTTAAAATTGGTGCACTTTTATTTCTAAGGTATTTCACATTTTAACTATTCCTGTTATCGTAAAATCACCCATGAGCCGACCGCAGAATTTGGCGGGAACTGTCAGCCAATCAGAGAAGTCTTGAGTAAAAGAAGAGGGGGAAGGGGGGAAGGCCACGCGCCGCATGATTCAAATTACGGCTTTTCCTTTCTCTTTGACTCTGACGGGGATTCAAATGGGAGCCAGAATTTGAAAAGGAGATAGTTACTGGGTTATCGCAAGGGATGAGATTTCCGGTCATTACTCAACAGGGTGCAGCTGCGCGGCGGTCGGCTGACCCATTTCACCTCCCGATTAACCCTTGACATTCTTCGCAAAGATAATCGCGGCCCACCGTCGCGATGCGTGTTGCGTCGCCGCTCTCTGCAGGCGCTGTGTGCGAGATACCTTCGATACCCTCACAAAGTGAGAATATTTCCATGTCGATGTCACCCTCTAATTGAATCGCCTAGGGGAAAAACCGCTCATATCCACAGTTCCAGTCTTTATACTATGACGCTTTTCACTTTTATCCCTACCTTGATCGATTTCAGCGGCATTTGAGTGTCGCAGAAGACCCTAGTGCGCTATAGAAGCAATTACTTTGCACACAATACTTCTATGCTTAACCCTTTGTTGCATGAACTAATCCAAAATACTTTATTCTCTGCTTTCACTGCACCTAGAGTCCCTTTATACTGAGAGTCAAGACAACACCCTCTCATGGAGTCACAAACGGGAATAAAGATTACACAATTTGAACGTTTTTCGTAATCTTTGATTGGCCCATTCTCAAATTCCTTTCTCTGTTCCTTCTCTCATTCCGTTTGTTCAACCCGTAGTTCCTCGGTCTATTCCAGATTATAATCTTTGCAATTGGTGAAAATGTAATCTTTATTCCCGTTTGTGACACTGTGGAGGCCTAAAATACGGTAACCAATCAGAAATGGATTCACATTGTCTTAACTCTCAGTATAAAGGGACTCTAACTGCACCCTGTACGTCCGATTCAAGGTGAAAAGCGTCCACTGTGCGGCATTCAAAACAGGCGTCGGCGCGTACATGTCGGCGGCCGGGCGACGGCGGGAACGGGACTTGATAATGCGGGCTCGTTTGGCCAATGACGGGGCGTTGAAAAGATTCCCGAAACAATCACACAAGTAGGATAAAGTGATTAAAAGTTCGGGCCGCGCTCCTTCCCCCCCCCCCCCCCCCCCNAGCGGGAAACTCGTGCTCCCGTCCTCAGGAAAAACGCCGTATGAGCCTACCCACGTTGCCAAATTTCCATAGATAAAACACGAATTCGCTAGGGAAAACGTGAATGTTTTTCCTTCCCCGATTTGATCGAACCCAATGCTACGATCGGGGATGAAGTGGGTTACATTTAAATTGATTTAATGGAATAACTAAATAATTCAAGTTTTAAAAAAGAATTTAGAAGTGAGTTGAAATCAAGTTATGTAGCTAAATTTGATATAAGCTGTGTACAAATTGCCCGTCATTCTTACATAAATTAAGAAAAGTCGTAACAAAGTAAGATCACTGGAAAGTGATATTAGATAAAAGTTATTAACTTGAGTTTTAAACAGTAACCTTTGAAGTTAAATAAATTAATTAATTGTAGGATTATGCCCATATCACATACGATAAAAGTAGAGTCTTTAAATAATAGGCTTATCGATGGCATTCTTGACTTTAGTCTCCCAAAATCGTCAGCCCGACGGCGGAAGTAATCGATTGAGGAAAACGAAGGTTTCTTGGAGTAACAGTGGAGAAACAAGGGGGAAAAACGGAAAACAAGGCTAAAAAAGACAATAAAAACCGAGACGTTTCGACTCAAAACTGAGTCATTTTCAGTCGGAAATACAATAGAAACTTTAAAAAACGATGAAAACCTGAGCCCTACATGGTGGTGGCCAGGATCTGGCTCAGTTTTGAATTGAAACGTCTCGATTTTTATTAATTCTGAGTTTCAGCCTTGTTTCCCGTTTTCCCCCTTGTTTTGTCTCGGGCTGCTCTTAAAAAGTTGTATCAATTTCTAGAAGTAACCGATGTGTCCGGGACACATCATAGATTGGGTCCTGAAATTTTCGAGGGGCTTAGTACAGAAATGGCTGAGAAAGTAAAGAATTAGTGCCGCTTTAAGAGCTCTACTTTGATCGTGTGATACGGGCTTCAGGGCTCGATCAAATTAATTGACAAATGAATCGAAAAACAGATTCGAATAAAATCGAAGAATAAATTTATCAGAATTCACATCAAAATTTTGAACACTTTTATTTAGCATTGAAAGTAAAAACGAAAAGCAAGACGCACGAAAGCCAATAATTTTCATATTATTTATAAATGGGCTAAGATAGCATATAATTTCTGTTTTTCGACAGCAAATAGTCAATTTTGATAGAAAACAATTGTGTGGATGTTATTGCTGTACTCCCATCAAGTACATTTAAAAAAAAAGAGAAAGATAATTGGACGATTTTGAGAGCGTTCTGTTGCATTTCCTCGGCAACATAAGTTCAGTTTTTTTTGTGAAACACAGGAAATCTCACTTGCTGTTTCTTGAGCTTTAATAAAATGTTTTATTCAGCTATACACAATCTATAAATTAAAATTCATCGTTCATTTTTTAGTATGATTACGCGTAAGTTCACTGGGAAAAAAGCACATTTGATCTAGAGTCCAGACTCTTAAGAACATCGACAAGAAAAAATACTCTTGACTCAATCGGATTTTTGCTTAAATCAAGAACGAAGCCTCTTAATTTGAGAGGATTTCCTTTTGATTTAAGCAAAAATCTGATTGAATCAAGAGTATTTTTTCTTGTCAATGTTTTCAAGAGTCTGGACTCCAGATCCAATGTGTTTTTTTTCCCAGTGTTTTTGACTAAGGGTCAAACACACTAGAATAGAGTTGGTTCCCTTCTGTTAAATACAATCGAATTTCCCTCCAAAATTAATTTGCTATAGGGGGAAATTTGGCAACACGCGAAAGTTCATACGGCGTTTTCTCTTAGCGCGGGAGTGTGGGAGACCGAATGAAAAACTAAGCCCCCCGCTCCGGGATACATTCATCGGTCGATTCAATTATTCAAATGAAAAATGACCGTCTTCTGGGTCTTCCCGGATCGGGCGGCCTCTCGCGGCCAAAGCTGCCAGATTGTGCAATTAAATGCAAATATTAAATGGGTTTGAATAGGAGGAAGTGCACTATTTGGCAAAAATGCCGCGGCATTTAATCACCCCCCGGAAAAACGGGGGGAGAGGGGGGGGAAAAATTCGTGACGAGATTCTTTCGAACTTCTCTCGCGGCGCGGATGAACCGCTTGTTGGCTTGTGAGGCTGTGACACCCCGGCTTTAATCAACCGTTTCGGAGTTGTCTTTGGTCCTCTGGCACTGACAGTCGTGACGTCTCACCGTTTGTTAGCTGAAAGGAGAGAGAGAAAAAAACCGATGCGGCCGTTTTGGGAGATAAATATTTATGGACTCTGCACCGGAAAGAATATGTTTTAGAGACGATCTGCCCTACAGTGAGCGGAGGCTACTTTCGGAATTAAACGCTCCAATTCGCTTAATGATGACAGGGACGTTAAGTTCAATATTTCAATCCTGCACCGAAAAACAAAGTTCAGTTGTAAGCACCAAAGTTCCGTGTTCCATATAATCCCAACTAATTCGATCTATAAAATCTATCTATGTATCTATATATATATTTTATATATATCTATGTGATCTATATATATATTTATCTAATAAATCTATCTATCTATCTATGAATTTTCGGTTTGTCATACCGAACTTTCGGTTTGTGTAACCATGTTTGTGCGGAAAAGTGAACTGATGAACTAAGTTTGGTCATTCGTGTCGAACGTTCAGTTACTTGAACCAAAAGTTCAGTTTGACAAACAAAAAGTTTAGTTCGACAAACTGAAAGTTCAATTTGACAAACCGAATATTTGGGATGATTTGGAACACCGAACGTTCATGATGAATAATGACCTAAGAGTTGAGAAATTGGTTTCGCAATCATAACCCGAGGGCAGCGCGCGGAATATAAAAAAATTCTATGTCAACTAAATTTTGAGATTTTTTTTATGATAAGTTTTTGAAATCGAACTTTCTACGTGCAAATCTCAACTAAACGGGGTCTGAAAAGTGCACTTTTTGGGGATTAAACACGTTTTATCATGCAGAGAATTGGCATCGTCGCTGAAACGAAGATACGAAGTCGGCCGGCACGAGATGTGGAAATAGGAGATCGGTCCTCGAGCAACTACATTTTCCCGCTTGATAATGCGCGTAAAATGGCCAAAAAACATATCACAATTTTCTGAAGATGAGCACACAAAACCTTCAATTTTAAAAGCACGTCTTACTGTGAGGATTGCAAGGAACACCATAAAAAAATTCTCGAAATTAGCCGGCATTAACTTTCTTCGGATTCCGTGAGTAGTCCTTTGCAAAAACTCGCCTAGCAAAAAGCTCAAAGCCAATATTCATCCATCATCTTTTGGCGCACTTTTCACTCAACAATTTGCTCATCAATCGTCATTAAGTGAAATATAGCGTTGCCTTCGACCTTAACCTTTGTCTCGACCCGGTGACATTGTTTCGTTGGTACGGAGTCTCTTAGATATGTTGTCTCTGGAGTCTGGCGACACACGCTTGCCGTCGAGTAGAGCGCCTTCAACTACTCCTCTATGCAACCTGGACATCCCCCGAGCGCGAATAGTCGCATCCAAGCGCCGTCGCATCGTCACCGCGGCCCGTAAACGTTCGCAGTCCTTTAGGCTATCTTGAACTGCTCATCGTTTGGCGAAATTTGCTTTCAGCAAGTTGCTCATTATACGTCGTTCGATGAAAAGTAGCGCTGACCGCTGGCCTTAACTTTTGTTTTACATTTTTACTCGAATGTTGGTAAGGGATCTCTAAAATATCGACGGCGTAAGTCGGCAATCACATATCTCGTTTGCGGTGTCTGAAAATCTCCACCTCTATGTTATTTTTTTAAAGGAGATCAAATTGACACCATTCCTTGAAGTTTTTGCAGAATCACGGCAGTTTTAAAGAATTGCCGTTGAGTAGTTTTCCATTAAAAAATAAAGTATAACAGAAAGTCTGCGAAGTCGCAAAACAAGTTATGTGATTGCCGACTTACACCGTCAATATGCTGTTTTTGCAGGTATCAAACGACTGCCGTCAGTCAGAGCGCCTTCAATAATTCCTCTATGCAATCTGGACATCTCTCAAGAAAGATTAGTCGCATTCAAGCGCAGTCGTTTCGGACCTGCACTGCCTACAGCCAGTAAACGTTCGTATAGTCTTTTAAACGGCTCATCATTTGGGACATTTTTCTCACAGCAAGTTTCTCATCAATCATCCTTGAAAGTGAATTGGTGTTGACCACTGAACCAAACTATCGCCTCAACCCAATTACATTGAATTGTTAGATTGCTGGTAAGGCTAAGGGGTCTCTGAAATGTATTGCATTTTGTAAAAAAGCACCAAGAGCATTTCATTGTTGCTAGGATTGTGGCACTTATATTCTTGGCTAAAAAAAAATCACTGAAATCATGCGAAAAATAAAATTTACAAAGGTACTTTCTGAGTGGAGTTAATAGTTTATTGGGAGTAATGATAAAACTTATTTAGGAGATCAGTTTATGTTTGCAAGGTGAAAAAAGTTGCACAATCTTTAGCGACATTGGAATTCTCGTGGTTCCTTTTTGCAATTCAAATATACTGTCTCTAGTATCACACGCTTGCCGTCAACTGGAGCGCCTTCAATAATTCCTCTATGCAATCTGGACATTTCTCAAGCAAGAAAAGTCGCATCCTAGCGCCGTTGGATCGTACATACAGTAAGCGTTCGCAGTCTTTTGGACCGCTTATCATACGGCACATTTTTCTCCCAACAAGTTTCTCATCACTCATCATTAGGTGAAAAGCGGCTAATTTAATTTCTGTTTCACCCGATTACATTCCTCAGATTGTTGGTGCAGGATCTCTAAAATAGACGGACGTATTTCTGCCAAATAGAACTATGTGTTTTAAGACATGAGCCCTGAGACCCATTAGAATATATGTACAACAGGGCTCTCGTCATAATGCACATAGTTCCGTTTGACATAAAATACGTCCATATAATCTCCGGAAGGAACAGAATACTGCCGTGCCACGGCAAAACTCCGAGTGAAAATTCGGGAGTTCCCAATTGCCTCCGATGAGATGTTTATTCTTACGGGGAGTTATGAATATTTTCTCTTGAAATTTTCAGATGATTTCAATCTGATTGCGAATAAAATTCTCTGCAAAATTGGAGGGAAAATACGCACAGATTTCCTTGAAAAATCATATTTTATCAAAGGAAATTGAGCAACGTCTGAAGTCTCATACGACGTTCTTCCGTAGCACGGCAGAGTAGGTAGAAGCGTGAACCAAATGGACGTATTTCTGCCAAACGAAAATATGTGCATTATGACGTGAGCCCTGTTATGCACGTATTCTTATGGGTCTTAGGGCTCACGTCTTAATGCACATAGTTCCGTTTGGCAGAAATACGTCCAAATGTTACTGAAAAGCGTGCTAGCTGGAGTATCATTGCAACGATTTGTGACACAAGGACCAAAAATCTGTCTCAACTCTCAGCGAAAGGGAACTCTAATTCGGGTTGACTTCTTTCCGTGAGACTGGATCCTCACGTCCCTCGCGACGCAACTCAACGTCGCTCCTCTAAAACAAGTACGTACCTCTATTTTCCACATGAGCCCTGGAGAGCATTTAGTTATACCGTGAACAGGGCTCATGTGGAAATCCAAACACGCCTTCCCTTCGGAGGGACGACGACTGGTGCGGGGGAGGCCAGCTACCGTCATTCTCAGCAAAAACCGCGTAACTCCCCTACACGAACCCTGCGTAGATACGCGTTTCTGTGGCAGGTGACCCGACCGCGTTGGAATCTCGGTTGAGTGAGAATCGGGAATTAACAGCTGGGTTCTCCTCCTCGTTGAGGAGCAGTAAAAATTCGATTAGCCCGGCGACGCGCGACGTGGCTCCCGACGCAACGTGAGCGTGAGCTCTTCATCTTTGAGTCGCGTCTCATTCTGGCCCCCCCCCCCCCCCCCNCTTCCCCGCCCTCGCGTCCACGGCGAGAGCTGACAAAAACCGCGCCACTATTTAAATCTTAATTTAGGACCGCTCGCCGCAGCCGCCGCCGCCGACGACGACGAAAGATTGCCACGTTGGGCGATAAAATGACTGTTTTAAATTAGTTTAAATACGGGGAATTGCTTATTTTTAGCAATGTCTGGCAACGACGCTACGACGCGACGTGGTGGGAAGATTCGCGCCGAGCTTGGTCGCAACGTGGATTGAAACAAAATGCGGATGGAACAAGTGGCGCCTTGCTGTGGGAATGTGTGGTTCAGAGTTTTATTTTTGATGGACTGACGATAACGAGTATTTTTACGGCCTTGGATGAAGAACCAGCCGGTTGATTATTGAGATCGATAGACAAGGCGGTTGACGAAGAAGACAACGGGAAAATTAGATGATCCTATTTGGTGGGAGCGGGTGGTTGAAATGGACAAAGTAAGTAAGTAATAGGCTAACGGCAACCCGAGCAAAGACCTAATAGTTAGTCTATCATTTTTACCACTACTCTGTAACAACCACTCTTTTCAAGAAATAACTCCCTACATTTTTCCTCTCTCTTCTTTTCTCTATCACTTTGTCTAGCATTCAGCCCGCATGTAGCAGGAGCAGAGGCAAGGGGAGGTTTAGGGTCCTGCCTCACTGGATTTTGAACTGAGCAGAGGTCTGTGTACATTTCTGATTGCACTTTTTTAATTCCTGCTCGAAATAAAAAATGTTTGGATGGGCAATCGAAAATATTTTCCAATAATGTCCATGAGTTGATTTGCGGTGACTTTCGGCTTTGGAGTAGTGATATTATCCCTGGGGACTCCATGCGAGAAGGAGTTGTTTAAAGGTAGAAAACGCACGCGGCCTCACTGCCGTGATAGCGAAGAGAGCTGTAAGTGCGAAAAGGAAGTTTTGAGAAAACGGGCTCAGAAGCTTCTGACCGGAAAATTGTATTGAAAGAAGCCTCCGTTCTTTGTCAAATTGCCACTAATCATCCAAAAGACTCCTAGAAATCTTTTGGACGATTAAAAATCGGCCGACTTTGTTCCAATTACATAAAACGTGTATTATTCATTTTCATGTTAGACTATTGTTAGGCAACACAGCTGTAAGTTCTATCTTATGCATGCTCTCATGGTTGCGTTTTGGACGCACAACAAACCCATTTTCAAGTTAGAAAATGGCAAAAATTTTCTTCGTTGGCTCTCTGGAGGAAGAATGCTACTTACTGCTGTCCTGTCTGAAATTAAGTCATTTTCTGCACACTTAGGGCGTTCTCATATGTCTCGTTTTTATGTAGTTAGGAAGAGTTTTGCTGTTTTTGCTATTTCCGTAATTTCATCTGACGGAGATAAGACGAATTTTGAAGGAAACTCGATTTCGAAAATCTGAGACTTACTGCTCTCTTCGCTACCACGACAGTTCAAGCCGTGCGTTGCGCGCCACAGTGCGGTCAAGTGGGTGATGTCCAGGGTCCGGGAAGTGGAGCGTAGGGGTTGGGGGTTGGGGGGTGGCATGCATTAGGGATTTCCACTTAACGCAGCTGCTTCCGTGTGTCAGGGTTGAGTGGGAGGGAAGCGCGGCGGGTGCGGGATCTGAAGCTGTCCGCACGGCGCACGGCCTCGTCCGCTCCGTGGCTCCGTGCATGAAATGAGAGGCTAACCGCGGATGCGGCGGCACTAGACGCAGATTGCCACTCAAATCAGCGCCTCCAGACACTCCAGCTGCCGCGCTGCCACTGGAATTAGAGTCCCCTTTCATCCCGATTCCTAGATTGCCCTCTTTGTCGTGGATTTCGCGACGCTTACGAGGCATGCACTTCTTCCCTGCCTTGCCGAGGAAAAACGACGTATGAACCTTCAGACGTTGCCAAATTTGATAAAACATGGATTTTTGACAACATTCGTGAATACTTTTCCCTGAAATTTTCAGATATTTTAGATTACATTGCGTACAAAATTGCCTGAAAACTTTGGAGAAAAATATTCACAATTTTCCCAGTAAATTCGGTTTTTATCGAAGGAATTTTGGCAACGTCTGAAGGCTCATACGGCGTTCTTCCTTAGCACGGCAGTACGAGGAATGTACTTCTTCTCTGCCGTCCTGAGGAAAAACGCCGTATGAACCTTCAGACGTTGCCAAATTCTCTTCGATACAACACGAATGGAGATGTTGCATATGTGAGGAATTTGCGATTTGACTGTTGATTCTTCTGTAAAAGTTCGCGAGAAACACGACGGTGCCGCTTGCTTTCTCTAAAATCAACTCCCAAGCTCAAAAAAAGCCCTCAAGTTGAGGCCAAAATGGAGGGAATATCCCACGCTGTCCTGAGAGTCCACCTCTACATCAAGACAACTGTCCGTGCAAAGATGGGGAGCAAATACATTAGCAGTGATGCCGTGCTTTCAGTTTTGGAGTCCCCAAATAAAGTGGAAGCCCTGTCAAGGTATTTGCTCCCTATCTTTGCATGGAGAGTTTGTCTTGATATAGAGGTGGACTCTCAGGATAGCGTAAGATATCCCCTCCATTTTGGCCTCAACTTGAGAGCTTTTTTTGAGCTTGGGAGTTGATTTCAGAGAAAACCAGAGGCAGCATGGTGTTTCTCGCGAACTTTTACGTAAGAATCAACAGTCAAATCGCAAATTCCTCACACATGCAACATCTCCATTTCTTGGTAAACTTAGGAATATTTTTCTTCCAATTTTCTAGATAATACATTTTAATGCACAAATTTGGCTGGCTAAGCTTCATAGAACATGGTAAAATAATTGAAAAAATAATCGAGCTACAAGCAAAAAAGAAATTAAACAAATAGTATTTCAAACTACGTAGAGATGAGATATAATATAAAACTTACAGGAGGCAAAACAAAAGTTTCGACCGCCAGCAAACTGCGGTTTCCTTCAGTGCAACAAGTGGAGACATTTTACAAAAAAAATTTTAAAAAATATATATGTACGAAATGTTTGTTTTCTTTCCTGTAAGTTTTTTTTATTATGTCTCATCTCTATGTAGTTTAAAATATTATTTGTTTAATTTATTTTTGGCTTGTAGCTCGATAATTTTTTCAATCATTTTACCATTTTCTCGATAATTGTGTTCGCAACTTCACCTGAAGTTCCTGGAAATTTCAAAGAAAACCATTCATATTTTACCTCAAAAATAAACATTTTACCGAGGAAAATTTGGCAACTCTCGACTGTTCATACGACGTTTTGCCTTAGCACGGCGTTCCTCGCCGCTTTCGTATCTCACCTCCTCCCGTCCAAATGAACCGTCCGTAAAAAAAAAAAGTCGTCTGAAAGTCTATTCTTGAATCGTTTTGATGATAGAACGGATGAACAAGACACACACGATACAGGGTAATTCAAAATTCCCGCGCCACCCACGCGGGGACAATATGCAAAAAAGGAGGAAAGTATAAGTGGAAAAGGAGCTATCCTGTAGTCGGTTGACTAACTATAGGGTCTCTCGTGGGTTGACGACTTGCCTCCTTTATCCATTACAACTACTCAATTCCACTGACAGTATCGCCCCATTTTCCCCTTGTCTTCTTTATCTATAGCTTTGTCTATCGATTGCAATAATCAGCCCGTTAATGTCATAAATCTTACGTGTACGTTTAATCTTAATGGAAATGTCACTATATAATCCAGAAACGCTGTGACAGAAGTTATTTAGAAGTGGTGGATCTCATGATTGCTTCACTTTCAGCTTTATAGATCAGTAATTCCACAATTTCCATCGGTTTTTCAAAGCATATCCACATAATTTATCATGCTGAGGTGAAAAAAACCATGGGTTGTATTGCTGAGGTGAATGACCACTCAATCCTTAATTGACCATCAATGTCGCCACTTAATTTGTCTGCATTTGGCAATAGAGGCTTTATGAAAACCTGAACCTCGAGGATTAGTCAAAATGAGACATTGCTTTTCTACGGTAAAACATTAAAATGGCCTCCTGTGGTGTAGTGGTTATAGCGCTGGCCCTATAACCAAGAGGTCTCAGGTATGATTCCCGGCCAGGTGACCTGAGTTTGATGGTCTCAGACAGTGGTCACCTGGGGCTGGTGGTACGCGTGGGATTAGCCAATAGGGGCTGCAGGGTGGCATGAAAAGTAAAAAAGAAATAAAATATTGAAAATTTCGGTGAAACATTTCATTAAATTTCAAGAGGCTGAGAAATATTTTATACTTTTCAGGGCTAGAGTATGCAACCCTCACTCAAACACACAAAAATAGAAGAAAGTCACAATTTTTACATTTCACGAAACATGAAAAGGAACCGGTATTTTTCAATACCTTTCATAAATTTCTGAAATTTCATGAAATATTTCACGTGAAATTTCAAGATTATATGTTTCATGAAATTTTGCCACCCTGTTTGAAGATAGTAAAAAAATAAATAAAAAAAAAAATAAAATTAAAAAAATGTTACAGTTTTTCTATATAGGGGTTCTAGGTTTGACCCGCGTGTCCACTGTTTTGAGAAGATGATGAATGAAAATGAAATTGAGAAAATGTACCTCAGGACAGCTCCAAGTGACAAAAGAGACGTTGTGTAGTTCCGTGAAAGACCGCGCGAGACCACAAAGTGGGGAATCCAGGGAGCCGACTATGACCCTAGTTTTAGGGTCCTTGACTGCGTTCAAAAAAGCGGCAGCCCTGCTCGATGTCGAGTTGCACATTTCTGAAACAAAGAAGAGGAAGAATAAAGTTAAAACGCACAATATATAAAAGAAAAAATGAAAGTGCTTTGGAAAACATTAAATTTGACACGGAACCACCTTGATATTTACAAAACACACATTATGTTTTCCTTTGATACATTTTTTTTTTCTTCGTCGATTTAAATGAGAATAATCCATGAAGCGTGAGCAAAAATGTCAAAATCAAGAGTTGAAAAACGCTAACTCCGTGGGTTTAAAGATAAAAGCCTAACGCCACAGCCGCGCGGCATGCTGTCACAGCGGAAAGCACACTGGCGCCTACAAACCTAAGGGGATACTTCACGCATTGCGCAATGCTTGAAGTATCCCCTTAGGTTTGTAGGCGCTAATGCGCTGGCCGGGCCGGCCGTCCACCGCGCCGCAGCGTACCACGGCGCCTCAAGCAACTATTTCACAACAGAGGTGTTTGCACAGTACCATACGAAGTTGAAGGCGCTCCAACATATTAAGAATGACGCAGGCATTCTTTACGAGCATGGAGCTTTCCTTGGAGAATAAATCAAAATACTACGGCACAAGAAGAGAGCGGTAGTCCAAAGACTCACTAATTCCTAGCATCCGTATTTAATAACGTTTGGCATATTTTTGAATTGCATTAGATAAAAAAGTGACTCGATTTAAGTAGAGGCATTCTTGAGTATGCCGTCAAGATGATTTTATTTTGAATCAAGAATAAAATAGCTGAGATTTCTGCGTGACTTTTCTTTTTATGTAAGCATATTTTCTCCTTTAAACAAGCATTATTCTCTTTATTCAATCATAAGAAAATCTTCTCGGCAGTAGATTTGAGGGTATTTCTGCTTGAGTCAAGTCACTTTTCCCTCTAATGAAGTTTAAAAATCATCCTATATTTTATTGAATACGGATACTAGGACTTAGTAAGTTTTTCGACTACCGCTCTCTTTTCCTTTTTCTTTCTCCTTTCATTCAATTTTTTGCACTTGTCTTTCTTGATCTCTGCTCCAGGTGTTAATATACCAATTTTGTTAAAGCACCCAAGAATAAATGTATGAAATAACAACATTATTTTCATTCTTCACGCAAAAAATTGAATGTTGCTTTATCATTCATCATGTTAAAAAAATACGCGATAAGTACCCTTGTAACATTTGCTTCTTGGGTAATTTACCGTGACGAGCCGTCTTCTTGGGCCAAGAATCCGGAGTTATACTTGAACCATTCTTCAGGGTTTCTCCAAGCAGAGCTTCTTCAATCCTCCTTGACGCGTGCTGGAAGCATTCTGGGGCCAACAATAGATTTGAACAACTGAGTGAAACGCGTACCTGCTCAAAAGCAGGTAGAAAATGATCGTGCCCCTTAAANGGTATAGCTGCTGATTTTACAATAAAACAGAAAGTACTAGGTAAACTACGTTCACGGTTACATGAACAAATTCAATGTTGTGTTGGCATTTTTTTTTAAATGTAAAATCAACATTTGGATGTATTTCTGTCAAACGGAACTATGTGCAATAAGACATGAGCCCTGAGACCCATGAGAATATATGCAAAACTAAACTACGTTCACGGTTACATGAACAAATTCAATGTTGTGTTAGCATTTTTTTTAATGTAAAATCAACATTTGGATGTATTTCTGTCAAACGGAACTATGTGCATTAAGACATGCGCCCTGAGACCCAAAAGAATATATGCATAACAGGGCTTACGTTATAATGCACATACTTCCGTTCGGTAGAAATCCGTCCATTTGATACTTGTCACACATTTTTTTAACGGTATACACGCTGAATCAACATTCAATTCACTCCCGTGTTTCTCCTTCTCTTGTGCTCATTATTTCACCCCAAGGAGGAGAATCGGGCGCGAGCAAATGGCGGACGAGACTGGGATCGTATGTGCAGCGCCGCGGGTGCCGAGATGAATGACCTGGCGAGAAAAATCAGGGAAATTTGAATAAAACAGTGATACATCATCTCCGGCTTCCGTGAAATTGGAGGGACTCTGCCGACTCCGGTCCCCATTGTGCAAGCGCGGATACTGGAAAACGCGTCTGGGTGTCGTCTCCGACTACCGTCATAAATACGCCCGTCCCCGGCGAAAACACCCTATGAACATTCTCATGTTGCCGCTTTCACCCGATGAGAAACTTTTAATTTCTCGAAAACTTCCCTTCAAATGGAGATGTTGCATGTGTGAGGGATTTGCGATTTGACCATTGATTCTTATGTAAAAGTTTGCGAGAAACACGATGGTGCCACTGGTTTTCTCTGAAATCAACTCCCAAGCTCAAAAGAAGCTCTCAAGTTGAGGCCAAAATGGAGGGGATATCTCACCCTACCCTGAGAGTCCACCTCTACATCAAGACAAACTCTCCATGCAAAGATAGGGAGCAAATACATTGGCAGGGTTGCCGTGTTTTCAGTTTTAGAGTCCCCAGTTTAGGGTGGGATATCCCCTCCATTTTGGCCTCACTTTGAGAGCTTTTTTTGAGCTTGGGAGATAATTTCAGAGAAAACCAGGGGCAGCATCGTGTTTCTCGCGAACTTTTACATAAGAATCAACAGTCAAATCGCAAATCCCTCACACATGCAACATCTCCATTTTTCGGAAAATTTTACACGCAATCATGCGTGTCACAAACGGGAATAAAGATTACACAAATGGAACATTCTTCGTGATATTTGATTAACTCATTCCCGAATAGAGAATTTGCAGGTGTCTAAAATTTGATGAATTTCGTATTTAGGTGGAAACTACTGAGTGAACTGAACACGAGGATACCCTTGGTTCATGAATTGAACTATTATTGGAGAAGATATGGCACATTGATCTAATCTGCTAAATTACTTGTGTTTAAATGGGAAATACCGCCAGATGACGTTACTAGGCGGTGAATTTTCTCACTTTTAAATCTATTTTTATTCTATTTCAGAAAAAAATTATAAAAACTGCAAAAAAAATTGCAACAGGCCCTTTCGATATATCGTCAAAGTAAGTGTGGCAACATTCGGCGGAGCATACGGTCTTTTTCCGCAGCGCTGCAGAGTGAGTGGAAGCTGCTCACACGGCGAGGTGGAAAAATAAGGCAGTTTAAAATTGCGCACTGTTGTTAAGCACTTCCCCGGTTCCGGAGCATGCTGAACCTCCTCCCCTTGCCTACCCTCAGGGAAGGGCGGCATGTTAACGCCACGTGCTCCATCCAGACTCCATTCCATCGCCGCAAGTCCTCCGCTCTTACCCTTGCATTCTTTGGCAGTGCTGCCGTTCAAAGGAAAAAAGCTGCATGAAGACGTATGAGGGGGCATTGCCAGACTCCCCTGGAAAAATATTTATCCTTTCGAAGAGAAAGGGTTTTCCCTAAAATTTACCCTCGTAGCAACAAGATTTCTACGAAAATTTAATTTTGGATTTTCCTGGTATTTCCCTGATTTATCCTGATATTTTCAACGAGATTTCCTGATTTTTCGCGGGAATAAATTGCACGGAAAAAATTAAATTGCTGATTTAAGAATTGAATAGCTAAAAGAAAAGTGACTGCAGTATTTCAACGTAGATTTCACGACAAAAAATGCTCTTTTAACCACGATTGTAAGCTAATTTAACCACGGGGGTGGTTGAAGTAGCATTTTTGTTGTATTTACATTGAAACATTGCAGTCATTTTTTTCAGAAATTGAATTGTTAAATCAGCAATTTAATTTTTTTCGTCCGTATGAAGACGTATGAAGGCGCACTGCCAGACCCTCCTGGAAAAATATTTATCCTTTTGAAGAGATAGGATTTTTTCTAAAATTTACCCTTGTAGCAACAAAATATCTACTAAAATTTAATTTTGGATTTTCCTGGTATTTTTCTGATATTTTCAACGAGCTTTCCTGATTTTTCGCCGGAATAAATCAATACTAGTTTAATTGAATGAACAAAAATGTCAACAAAAATGAATTGAATCCCATATTTTAAAAGCGCTTGAAGCACAGTAAACGCACAATATATAAAAGAAAGAATAAAAGTGCTTTAAGAAACATAAAATTTGACACAGAACCACCTTAACATTTACAAAACACACATTATGTTTTCCTTTGATACATTTTTTTTTTCATCGATTTAAAAGAGAATAATCCATGAAACGTGAGCAAAAATGTCAAAATCAAGAGTTGAAAAACGCTGACTCCGTGGGTTTAAAGATGAAAGCGAGAGCTGCGCGGCGTGCTGCCAAAGCGACAAGCACACTGGCGCCTACAAACCTAAGGGGATACTTCACGCATTCCGCAATGCTTGAAGTATCCCGTTAGGTTTGTAGGCGCCAATGCGCTGTCCGGGCCGGCCGTCCGCCGCGCAACAGCGTGCCACGGCGCCTCAAGCAACTATTTCACAACAGAGGTGTTGCACAGTATCATACAAAGTTGAAGGCGCTCCAATATATAAGGAATGACGCAGGCATCCTTTAAGAGCATGGAGCTTTCCTTGGAGAATAAATCAAGATACTACGGCACAAAAAGAGAGCGGTCGTCCAAAGACTCACTAATTCCTGGCATCTGTATTTAATAACGTTTAGCATATTTTAGAATTGCATTAGAGAAAAAGTGACTCGATTTAAGGAGAAAAATTCTTGAGTATGCCGTCAAGATTATTTTATTTTGAACCAAGAATAAAATAGCTGAGGTTTCTGCTTGACCTAAAATTTTAAGTGTTAAAAAACACGAGTGAATCCAGAAAAAGTTTTCGAATACTTTTCTATTTGGGTTTCATCACTTGTAAATATTACTAATAAATATGCACAAAGAGTTTCTCAGGAAATGACATTTAACAATTTTTTTTTTTTTTGAGTTTTGTCTTTTCCAAATTTGCGAGTTTCCAACATTTTTTTATCAACTTTTATTTTTACAGGGAATACTTTTGATTAGACTTATTATTAAAATATTCATGAATTATTCGTTTAAATAAGAAAAAAAATATTTTTTTTTTTTCAACCAAAACTTAGCATCTTTTGCAACTCAGCGACTGTGTGAAAGTTGTCTCTTTCAGATTCACAAGTTCCTGAAAAGTCTCTTTTTTAGTAGTCGTTGGTAATAGAGGTATCGTACTTTCTATCGAATTTCGAATGAATTTCCCTGAATTATTGGAAGAGAAATATCCACTTTGTCCCCAGGAAATTATTTTTATATCACAGACCTTGGCAACGTACGAAGTCTCATACGGCGTTCTCCTCAGCACAGCAGAGTAGCTTCGAGGGGAGTTTGAATTTTTTAAATGGTTTCATAAAGGCTGCTCGGTTCTTGGTTTTGAACGTGCATTTTATAGGGCGAGGGTGGAGTAGTTTTCTGAGGAATTAAGGTCGAGGAGCTTTGTTAGAGTGCAATGTTTCTTTTTGGCTCGGGACGTTCTTCACAGAATGTTGCGTCGGGAAGCGGAATGTTTACCTACATTTTAGCGTGTTTTCGATGGAGTTCCGCTGAGAGTCGGGAATTCTCGATCCATCCAACGAAGTCGAATATTCTGTGTTGAGGTAGAGTGGAATACATTAGCAGGGTTGCTTCGTTGCAGGGTTGCCACAGAATTTAGAATATAGTTCCCTAACATTTCCCTGATTTCCCTGACACATTTTGGTGGAATTCCCTGACAATTGAAGATGCGACGGATGGTTAAGAAGGCATAATTAAAAACAGTTTTCAGGCAAAATGTGTTGTTCGAATCCTCAAACCCATTCTAGAAAGCAAATGAAGGTGATTTAACAAATTTTCCCTGACATATTCCGGCTTTCCCTGACTTTTTAAAATTCCCAGACATATACCGGTAGTCCCTGACTGTGGCAACCCTGTCGTTGTCAGGAATTAAACTGAATCGGTTCGTGCGAAAATTATACCGATGACCATTTTTGTCATGGGAACAAAGTTTAATATGACTTTGGAATCGTTCCGCTGTTTCCCTTTGCTGTAGCATGGAGCTCTAGGACCTTGGACGAATGCATAAGTGTCGGTTTTTGGTTCATTTTCAGTATCACCAATAGCCGTTGTTTTCTTTTCCACCTTATTTTTTGTTGAGTTGTAGAATTCACTTTCCACGATTTTTTTTTGCCTCGAGTCCTTCTGACTGACCGGTGTCGCTGCGCAGATCCGCGTCTCAAAGTTTTGTAACCAAATTCTATTTTTTGGTAGGTTTTGATTGGCGCATCTTCCCCTCTAAATTTTATTCGTTGATGCAAATATTCGCCTCTTTTTAATCTGCAAATTCTTCCAAGTCGTTGTTTCTATGCAACCCTACCTTCTCCTCGTCCATTCTACTGCACGGCAAAGGTTTGATGCAAAAATGAAAAAATTCTCCGATTTATTCATGAACACAGGGTAACCAGATCATCGTGAATAACTCTGCTTTCAAAACCAAAAATTCCTTTAGGTCCATTTATCAGGCACCTTATTTATTAAAATTTTAAATTAATCAATGGACCACTAGACAAGGTACGCATTTCAGCATTCTGATACATGTGTCTCCACCAAAATTTCACGTAAAACACGATGCGCACAACGAAAATTACCGAAATCAACTCCTCCCGAAGATATTAAATGATTCTTAGTGCGTGAATTGAAACCACCCGCTCATGAAAACCCAATGCTCTACGTGATTCACATCGCGCGCTAAACGTTATTATGAACGTCTCTGCGATAAAAAAATCTGGCAACCTCAATCTTGACGCTTTGGCTCAGCTATAGCAAATTACTTATAGTTTGAAAAACACATGGTGCGAAATGAACATTGCTCGATTGAGAAACTTGCTGAAACCGTTGTAGTGCGCGATTTGACTCACGGAGAGCTTTGAGTTCCTTGTGAGCGGGCAGTTCAAATTCCTCGTAACCAATGTGAAATAAAAATGTTAATATCTCCGTTAGGAGTTGGTTTCAGTAAATTTTGTTGCACGAATCGTGTTCTACGTGAAATTCTGGTTAAGAAACATGTATCAGGATGCTTAAATTCGTACCTTGTTTAGTGGTCCATTCCGAAATTGCATTTTGATTTTAATAATTGGACGTATTTCTATCAAACAGAACTATGTGGAGGTGGGAAAGATGGGTTGTGCTCATTAGTGTTGGAACCATAAGAATGAATGGAAAATATACAGCGCCAGTGACGGAGCTACCGCTGCGGTCCTTCCTCGGCTGCATTAACTCATGAGCCCTGGCCACAAGGCTCTAGGCACATGCCCATGGCTCATGGGTGCCGCTTTCAGTTGGCTCACAATTCCGTTTGCTCAATTGGAAAAGCGGGATTTTACGTTCTGTCAAACGGAACTATGTGCAAACTGTATGAGCCATGGGATATGTTTAGAGCCTTGTGGAGGGCGCTCATGAGTTAATGCATCCGAGAAACGACCGCAGCGGCGGCTACGTCACTGGCACTTTATATTTCCCATTCATTCTTATGGCCCCAACACTGACGAGCAAACCCCATCTTTCCCACCAGCAAATAATTTTGTTTGATAGAAATATGTCCAATTTAAAAAAACACAAAATAATATATTCGCAAGTCAAAATTCGTTAATGCTTTAGTGACCCATTGCAAACTGCGAGCAGTGTCTCTCGAGACTGAACCCCGTAGCTGTTGGTGCGATGTCCCTCCCCTTCTTTCAAGTCATTATGCTAATGGGGGGTTAAAAAACGCAACAAGTCGAGAGACACTACGCAATGAGACCATCGGACCGTCTCGTTGACTTAATTCCTTGAGCGCAGCACGACAGCAGTGGAGAGACACGAATGATCGATTATCGATATTTCCCCATTTGAAACTATGATAAATAATCGATTATTAAGGTGTTCGTTACAAACACTCTGTTGATCGATCCTTCCCCGTGGCTGTAAATGGTAGATTAATCGATATATCGCAAAGCACGCAACGCCACCGTGCGACAGTCATCAGCAGGAGAATTAATCGAGAAGGGAGCTTTCGGCTCTCGGCGCACAGCGGAACGCGCTCATAGAAGAGGTCGGATATAAAATTTTTGGCTAAAAATTCAAATTTGTAGGTTTACTTCGTCACAAATTCAATTTCAGTGAGTCTTCTTGCATGAAAATTTTACGACAAAACCAAAGGAACCACTCTTAAACATTTTCCCCTCATATTTTTGAAAATTTAAGTTCTCAAAATGGAGATGTTGCATGTGTGAGGAACTTGCGATTTGACTGTTGATTCTTTTGTAAAATTTCGCGAGAAACACGATGGTGACACTGGTTTTCTCTGAAATCAACTCCCAAGCTCTCGAGTTGAGGCCAAAATGGAGGGGATATCCCACCCTACCCTGAGAGTCCACCTCTACATCAAGACAAATTCTCCATGCAAAGATAGAAAACAAATACATTAGCAGGGTTGCCGTGTTTTCAGTTTTAGAGTCCCCAAATGAAGTGGCAGCCCTGTCAATGTATTTGCTCCCTATCTTTGCATGGAGAGTTTGTCTTGATGTAGAGGTGGACTCTCAGGATAGCGTGGGATATCCCCTCCATTTTGGCCTCAACTTGAGAGCTTCTTTTGAGCTTGGGAGTTGATTTCAGAGAAAACCAGAGGCACCATCGTGTTTCTCGCAAACTTTTACACAAAAATCAACAGTCAAATCGCAAAATCCTCACGCATACAACATCTCCATTGCACAGGTAGGTTATTGAAAAAATTCAATTATGTGGGCGAATTTTGCAACCTGGCGATGGAGTAAACTTTCTTCGTCCGGATGACGACGTGTTAGCACAATATTTCTAGAGAAATAATCTATAATGTTCTCGAAAAAGCCATCACCGAGTGTTCAAGGAAATTTCTGCGACTCAGAGTTTAGAGTGATCTCGGAGTCTCTCCAGTTGAATATTCTCAGTATCATTTTAAAGGATATGCTGAGCAGAGTGTTCAGGAATTAATTCTGAAATATGTATTATTATTGGATACGTCTCTCGTGTAACCGACTCGTTTTGGCGATGAAAAGGGCCGCCGTAATCATCTTAACTGTCTCCAGAAGACTTAACTGTTAAAAAGCCGAAATTGGTTCGAATCCCTACAAAGCACTTTAACTTCCTTTGTCGTGCTCTTCATCATCTGCATTTCCAGATTTGTCCGACTTGTACTATTGACTCGGACCAGGGTGCGGCGTTCGGGCGAGGAATAAAAATTCCCGATGACTAAAAATGAAACTTTAATCCGCGGTGTCTCGGGATCGAGGGGGGCCCGGGCACGGAATGTTCCATCAATTACGAGATGTCTCCCGTAAATCCAAGCTTTCACCGATCGACCTTCCATACCGGGTCGCCTATCACCCTCTTACATCCCGACCACCCCCCCCCTCCTCCGATTCCCAAGGGCCCTTTGGGACTCCGGTCGTATACCCGGGGGTTTAATCCTTTTAATTGAACGATACACAGACCGCCGGTAATTGATGCCGAGATGGGCTGGGAAATTATTGTTTTTGGTGATTAAACTATGCATGGCAAAAAGTTTCCCTTTTGATGCAACGAGCTACATCTCTAGAATGGCCGCCAGGTAGGGAACCTGGTTAACACGCATGAACCGGTTTTTGAAGGCCGGAGGGGGGTGGGAGCCCAAGTATATGTAACCTTAATCTCCATTCCCGCTGCGTCTTACCTATAAGGATACATGTGAAAATTTCCACCTTTGTTACCTATAAATATTTTGAGGTTTGCCTTCAAAGTTCCTATTTTGTGTGTAAAGAAAACCGTGTGAGATGCAATTCTGATGTCATTTTTGTACTGATATCACTTTAGTCAACAATATTTGGCAAAATGTGGGCAGAGTCTTAGCATGGTTTCTTTTTTTTGGTCTTCATTATTGAAAATGTATGCCAGGAACGCCATGCGAAAAGTCAAAAAGATCGATAAATCGTCGGCATGGATCGTATTCGATACATCAAACAGGTGAAATTGTATCGATATCGATTGGTTCATCATATAGACATAGCCAAAAGTCAATTGCGCGATCTGAAGAAACAGGTTTTTTGTGACGGATTTTTGATTCCCATGAGTACGAAACGTAAAATTGTCAAGGAGCTTCTCATTTTCAGCTTTTCCAACTTAAATCGTACATTTTCCGTCGAGGTTGTGTTCCATTGTTTTGAACCAAACACTACATCGATCGACTATCGAGTAAGATCCATTATTTCGGTATCCATTCGGACTAAAATTTCCTCGCCAATCACGGGATCCCATAATCGGGCAGATTCCGAACCCCGAGAAAATGTCTCATAAAAGGAGGTGAAACACTCAAATTGACAACATTTGCGGGGCTATCGTCATTGGTTTCATCATTTATCCGGAGAGGGCGCGCGAGTGGTTGGCGTTGTAGTTAAATGGGTCCACTCGGCTCTAATCAGACGACCGCCAACTTCACATCATAACTTCTCCACCGCCGTGCTCCTCCTAGCGGGACGCGCAAGTTTAGTCGACTGGAAATTTCACCACCATCGCCGCCGAATCGCCTGGAAAAACTTGACGTTGCTCCTCGTGTACAGGGTGTTCTGCCTCTACGCCGTTAACAATCGAGGAGTGACATTCGGCGCCGGGATCAATACTGCTATATGCTACACGGAGAAAAAAACTTCGTGCGTGGGACCCGAGGTTGAGGTCATATGGATCTCTGAAGTTTTCGGATCACGTATCTAAAAACTTGAGGTCCAGCTGCCGAAGTTCGGGTCAGACATCGAGGCACTTCGGTGTGTACCGGAGTACTTCAAATGTGTGACCCGAACCCTTCGGAACGTATCGAAGTACTTCAGACGTCTGACCCGAACTTCGGCAGTACGACCTCAAGTTTTTAGATGCGTGATCCGAAAACTTCAAAGATCCATATGACCTCAACTTCGGGTCCCACTAGAGCACCTGTATAGCGAGAGTATAGACAGATGTGAAACTCCGAAAATCCATCAGGCCTTCACCGATGCCTCCGCAAATAAAGTAAGGGCCCAGATTTGCAGCCAACCTATGAATTTCAATTATCCAGAGCGATTTATTAATACAATTATTACGAACCATCGTTTATAAAGCACGTATTTGACTTAGTTTTTGCATACATTTACTCATTTTTGTGGTAGAAAGCTCATTTATGTATCTTCGTTAGAATTGGAATCTACAGACTGGCAGTGAAATTTTGTGCGTTAGAAGTTGGTTAGAAGGGTGACTGCACTTTTGGGCCCTAAGCCCTCCATGAAGCGACCTGTCCATACTCTCGCTATACAGGTACTCTAGGTCCCACGCACGAAGTTTTTTTCTCCGTGTACACGGAAAAAATTAAATTGCTGATTTAAGAATTCAATTGCTAAAAAAGTGATTGCAATGTTTCAACGTACACGGAAAAAAAAGAACTGTCATTTTAACAGTCACATTGAATGTTAAATTTGTTTGACGTTTCTCTGTTCTTTTACTTGTCGTGACTGCTAATTGAACATTTTAAGTATGTTGAAACAAAAGTATGCAAATCTGTTAGCTCAACATCTTATTGATGCTTTTGAAATAACATTCTGTATGTTATTCCGTCATCGCACGACTGTTGAGTTAACGTCAGGTGCGGTTCATTAAATCAACGTTCCTGAAGCTCTTGGAATGACTGTCATATTGGCTTTTCATTTTACAGTCCACACGTTATTTTGACATTCGTTCGGATATTAAATTAACATTCGGGCAGGTGTTGGTCTAATGTTTTGAAGGCCGTTAAATTCGCAGAAATAATCTGCTAAAGCAACAGCGAGGGTGTTGAAATAGCAGCGGACGATTTAACAGCGGGTTGACTGTATAATGCTGACCGTTGCACGGAGCATCCCATCCCGGCCAGTCCCGTGCGATCGGCGCGGAGCGCATGCGCAGTTATATACAGTCGTCGATCGCCCCACCCCCGCTACGAGCGGTGACGCAGAAAACCACTCCGTACCCTCCAGCCTCCACTGTCCACCCTCCTTCTCGAGGGTTGCGCTTGCGCGCCAACCTGACAATGGGCCCGGTCAAGGAAATTCTCAGAACTGTAACCGCCCGGGCCTGGTGTTCGGCTGTTTCTTCCTTCGGCGTTGTTCGCGCATTCCAGTCTGTTCGCTGGGGCGGCCATGTCACTGTTTTAAAGGATTTCGTTTGCTCATCAGTTAGTGGTTTTGAGTCAGAGAAGTCTTGCGCTTGCGTTTCGAAATCGTGCTCAAATTGTGTTTGCGAGTGAATTTTGGCAAAGAAAGTGATTAGTTTTGATACTCAGTGCGCGATCTGCAAAATTAGTAGCTCCATAGGAAAGTAACTCTTACGATATAAGCAAATTTGGGCACACTGGAATCAGTTGCGGGCAGACGCCATTTTTTGAGGCATCATCATGAATTCGTTCAACTCGAAATTTCTTCTGCCGTATATTTGTGTTTTTTGGTTTCAACTTCACCATTGACATTACACGCACTCTCGACTCAATTAGATTTGCGTTCAGTGCATACAATTATCATTTTTAGCGTGCCTTACATATTTATATGCAGGCACGGTTTTGATTTCGTTTCCCGTAGATTATACTATCAGCCCTATCTTCTATACTTTCCGATGGTTTTTTTTTTTGCAGAATCCTAATTCCGTTGTGTGATTTTTTCCTTTTTTAAGTTTAAAGAAATCTAGGCTGTTTTGAAATGAAATGAAGTGATAATTTAGCAAATCCTAATCTTGGTAGAATTTTTTGAAACCTTTTATAATACATTCTCCGTGATTTTAACTCATAAGCACAATCGGCTGTTTGGTCCTTACGTTGTTTTTTTATTAATGACGCCAACGTGACATTGTCTTGATGACGTAAAGTGTTTCAATGTGTAATACAGTGTAGGTATGTGCGATATCTGACCAGGCCGCGAGTGATAAGTTGGGTTTTTTGGAAAAAAGAAAATAACCGGTGGAGAGGGAGGGTTTAAAATGTGCCTCACTTAATTTGTTGACGACCCCTAAGCCATGATTAATTCTGCTCCACCGAGAACTGCAAAGATGTATACTTTGTGTTGTGTTTTTGTGCATTTAAGCTGTTTAATTTTTGTGAAATTAACTCATTGTGAAACTGATTTAGTCTGTAAATGTTACTTTGACCGGAATATTATCTACGGTTTTTGTATCATTTACTTGAAACCAGTTAAGCAATTATCAGCTATTTACATAAGCATGTAAGTATATGACCATGATTTTTTACAGCTGCGTGGCATCGTGTCTACCACATTAACAGCAGTGTGAATGAAAATTCAAAAGCTAATTTGCGTTTACATGAGCAGCAGCGCTGCTGCATCGACAGCAACGTGGATTTAAATTCAAAGAAGAACCGGCTGTCATGAAAACAGCGACGCTGCTTTTTCGACAGCAGCGGCCGCTGTTAAATCGAAAGCAGCGTGAGCGTCAATGTGATGGGGAACCGACGCTTACGCCAGCAGCTGCGCTGCTAGTGTAACATACTAGTTGATGTAGGTTGAGCAGATTTTGTTGTCATTGTTACATTCATTTACTGTCAATGTGACAGCAAAGCGCCTGTTATAATAACAGACAAAGGTAATGTTATTTTAAAAGCCGGGATGCTGTGCCGTTTTTTAACATCCAATGACTGTTCCTTTAGCAGTCGCGACGATTAAAATGACAGTACTTTTTTTTCCGTGTAGATTACACGACAAAAAAATGCTACTTTAAACACTATTGTAAGCTAATTTAACCACGTGGGTAGTTTAAGTAGCATTTTTTGTTGTGAAATCTATATTGAAACATTGCAGTCACTTTTTTTAGCATTTGAATTGTTAGAACAGCAATTTAATTTTTCCCACGTAAGGAAGAACGCCGTATCTGCATTTGAATGTTTCTCCCCGTAAAAAATGTTTGTTTTCATAGAAAATTGTGACTAATCTCCACTTGAATTCTCAGATACTTTAAATCGAACTGCGAAACAAATTCTCTAAGAACTTTGAAGAGATATATTCACAAGTTTCCCTGAATATCGTATTTTATCGAGAGAAATTTGGCACTGTCTGAATGTTCATACGGCGTTTTTCCTTAGCACGGCAGAACACGGCGCCCAAAAACCCCGAGTGGTGTAAACGCGAGGAGGAATTAGCACCATAATAGCTTATGACGCTCCGGAAAAAGAGTAGATTCCGTTCCATAATAATTTAAGCCACTTCTTTAAGCGAATAGATTCTGCTTCGCATTTATGCGCGTGTTTCAGGGTTATCGGGCGCTATATCGTCACCTTGCGGCCAAAGTATCACAAGCGCCGTGCGACTTTTAAAAAATTCCACCGCTATTTTATTTTTTAAAAGAGAAATTGTTGGTTGAATCTGTTTGAAAATTTTACTGAGTACTATTGGGAGCACAAAGAGAATTCAGTGGAATTTTCGGACAACTTCGTTGAACAATTTCTCTGTAAAAAAAAATGAAATGGCGGAAAAAAATTTGTAAACGGGCGTTTTGCTTAAAGAATGTCTTCCAAAATTATCTACAGTGTATGATGAGATAAGACAGGTGTGTTTTTAACACTAGTCTGTCAAGCAGTTACTGATAACTAGATCGTGGAAGGACCAGTAAACGTGGCATATGAATTTGAATATTCTACTTGTGTTCTTAACAAAGATTTCACGTAGAACACAGCGGCCGCAAAGAAAGTCACTGTAAACTGTGACGGGGAATTTACATTTCTCGTAAAGAAATGTAAATTAAAATCGTTAATACTTTAGTTAGGAACTGTTTCAGTAATTATCGTTGCGGTAACCAATTTCTACGTGAATTTCAGTCACAAAACATGTACCAAAACGCTTAAACTGGTACTATTTACCGGTCCATTCGATCTGAAATATCTGAGAATCTCAAGGGAAAATATTCATAATTTGCCTTTAAAAATATTTCGTTGGAGGGAATTTGGATGTTCAAACGGCTGTATTCCTTAGCACAGCAATGCAGTGAACGATTGCACATCAGTGCTCAATCCTTTTGCCACCGAAGTCACACGATTATTGTAGCGAGCAGCGCTACACGTTTGTCATCGAGTAGAGCGCCTTCAATTTTTCGCTATGCAATGCGGACATCCGTCAAGCACGAATAGTCGCATCTCTGCGCCGTCGCGTCGCACCTGCATCCTATAAACGTTTGCAGCCTTCCAAGCTCGCTAGAGACGGCACTTTTACCACCCTAACAGAAGTTTTGACACTGGCTCGCTGTTTTGTTTAGCTAATCCAAACATTGAATGTTTCGGCAACTTATCCGCCGCAAATAGAAAGGGAAATATTTTCAACTTTATTCCTGAAGTAAAGCAATTGTAATGATTATTTCGTCTCATTTTAAATGTCAATGAGTATATCTACAGGAAAATTTCACGAGGAAATCAACGGAACCACTTTGAGAACCTCAAAGTTTTGTATAAACGGAGTTATACGCGTTTAAAGTTTTTAAATTTTGTCCGAACTCTCCTATTTACTCGATACCGTACGGGGGCTCGTGAGGAAAGGAGTTGTTTAAGGGCGTGCTTTGCGATGTATCGATTGATCTACCATTTGAACCAATGGAAAAGATCGATAAAGAGGGTGTACGCAATGAACAGCTTAATAATCGATTGTTTACTATAGCTTCAAAGGAGGAAAAATCGATAATCGATCACTCACGCCTAGCCACTGCGATACGGCCCTTATTAGCGTTGATTAAACGCGGTTCGTTTCTCCCTGCCTTTTGGGTCATTCTCTTCTTTTCCTCAACTGTCCCCCGTTTATTCCGACCCATTCGCTTTCCCTGACTTTTCCTGTTCTTCTAAAATTTCCCCCACTTTTCCTGTTATACTACAAGGCGTCTACGAAAACAAGCTGGCAAATAATCAGTACGTTTACAGTGCTTTTTCAGTGCATTCCCAAGACATTCAGTACCTCCTCCTCAGGAAAATTCAGTACTTTTTCAGTGCCTACCTTCAATTGAGGAAAATCGAAGAATTTCAAAAATTTAAATTTCTTGCCCAAATTACGACAAAAATGAAAAAAATTCCGGACCCTCTGCGGAATTTCCGCACTTTTCCGGTACTTCTGGACCGCCCTTAAAAAACAGTACACTGGGAAAAAAAACACATTGGATCTAGAGTCCAGACTCTTGAAAACATTGACAAGAAAAAGGACTCTTGATTCTATCAGATTTAAGCTTAAATCAAAAGGAAATCCGCTCAAATTAAGAGGCTTGGTCCTTGAATTAAGCGTAAATCCGATTAAAGCAAGAGTATTTTTTCTTGTCGATGTTTTTAAGAGTCTGGACTTTAGATCCAATGTGTGGGTTTTTTTTTTTTTTCCAGTGTACTATTCTTGGACTTTCCGGAAATTCCGGACTTGTAGACACCCTGTACTAAAGTTTCCCTGTCCGCGAACGATCTACACTGGAAAAAAACACATTGGATCTAGAGTCCAGACTCTTAAAAACATCGAAAAGAAAAAATACTCTTGATTCAATCAGATTTCTGATTCAGATTCAGCTTAAATCAAGAACCAAGCCTCTTAATTTAAGCGGATTTCCTTTTGATTTAAGCTTAAATCTAAATGAATCTAGAGTCCTTTTTCTTGTCAATGTTTTCAAGAGTCTGGACTCTAGATCCAATGTGTTTTTTTTCCAGTGTACGCGGAACTCCCTGTATGGTGTCCGAAAAATGGCGGTTCTGGAGTCGACTCGGCAACCACGAGCGCCGCAACTTAACCGCGCTTTTTATCAAACCCGGCCAACCGGCAAGTTTTCTTGTTAAACGCTCATCTTTAGGCTCTTGTGCAACTTTTTATGACGACGGCCGGCGGCAAAGGAAAACGTCCTCCCGTTATTTGCTCTCGACATGGGTTCTCCCGCGCGATTTTTATACGTTATCGCGCTCGGGGAAATCCGGGATTTTGAAATTGGTTCGGCAACCCTGAGCGGCATTTCCACCTAATTGGCTGTTTTCGCTCGCATTTAGCTCATCTCTTGAGCCGCTCCGCTGGATTGAGTTGTAAGTTGAATGGTCTGAACCTGTAGTTTTTAATGTCGTGCCTCCGGCTAAAGCTCTTCTGCGGACCGTGTTTAGTGACCAGAGACCGATTTAGTGGCCACTTCGTTCGACTAATTCAATACGGAGGTCGAAATATTGTGAGTTTGTGATATTCAATTTTTGATGTATTGCCGACCTTCGGGGACTGTTCAAGTATTACGTAAACTACTTTAAGGGAAAGGAGTATTATGAGTTTACCTTACGGGCAGGAGAAGGGTCAAGACTGGCATTAAATATGCGCGTATGCATCTTATTTGAAAGGCAAATTATATTTTATTATTTATCTGGCTCTTTTTATCTTATCATGCACAAGTTTTTTTAAAAAAAATTATTTTTTTTGAAGAACTTGTGTGCGGGTTCCTTCGAAAATTGTAGGAAATTTGCTCCGCACTGTGCAGAAAATTCACTAAATTGCCCGATTAAATCTGGCAATGGCCGATGTGGCTTGGTTCCTTTCTGCTTAACACGGTCCAATTACGAAGGATTCTCCAGTAGGCTCCATAGGCATCATTCTCCCTAAAAGATACTCCAAATGCAGCGAACAACGCGGGGAGCCGCTAAATCAGTCTATTCAGATGGAAGGGAGATGCAGTTAGGAACCGGGGACGCACGGAATAATCAATATGAAGTGGAGTTATGGTGCATTGTTGCGTTCAATTTAAACTTTCCATCCGACTGGAGTCGAGCTATCCGAGCATGAAACTGGACATACGTTACACGAGATGGAATGCTCGATGTGAATTTTGAGTAATTTGCTCCGACCGACTGCGGCTGACCGCACGGACCGGGAGCGCTCAGGAACCTTGACCACAGCCAACATTTCAGACCTTTGCTGCATATTGAAATTTGGATGTCCCTCTCCACAGCTTCAGTATTTTTTTCGGGTTATTCCTCATGGACTACTACTGCCGTGATAGCGAAGAGAATATTAAGTATCAAATTTTCGAAATTGAGTTCCCTTTAAATTCGTCCAATATCTTTTAGATGGAAGCACTAAAATGGCTAACGCAGCAAAATTCATCTTAATTGTACAAAAACGAGACATACCTATGAGGAAACAGTAAGTGCACAAAAAATGACGCGGTTGCAGGCGAGACAGCAGTAAGTGACATTATTCTTTCAGAGAGCCGATGAAAACAGTGTTTTCAAGTAAAGTTCCGCCCTCTTCTGGCAATTTCTAACCTGAAAATGTGTTTGTTGTGTGAGCGCAATCACGAGAGCATGCAGAAGATAGAACTTACGGCTGTCTTGCCTAACAATAGCCTAACATGAAAATGAATAATACACATTTTAAGTATGATTGAAATAAAGTCGATCAATTCTCAATCATCTAAAAATTTCTGGGAGTCTTTCGGATGATTAGAGGCAATTTGACAAAGAATGGAGGCTTCTTTTAATCAAATTTTCCCGTCAGAATCTTCTGAGCCCTTCTCAAAACTTCATTTTTGCACTTACTGCTCTCTTCGCTATCACGGCAGATCAGGCAAGGTGCGAATTTGTATATCTTTTGAATCTATTTTCAAATTGAAAGAAATAGTACCGATACACTTATCCACGACAACGATCCATGAGGGAAACAGATGGATTCAATAGAGTGGGTGAAAATTTGAAGTCGAATAGAGAGGAAGAATAAGGCACAGGGAAAAGAGGAGGAGGGAGAAAAAGAAGAAGCAGCGATAGAGGAAGAGAAGAAAGGTATAAAAGAGGAGACGGGAAAGGAAGAAACTATGAAACACTTACACTATTGTTTCTCACTTTCGTCTTTCTACCTCTCTTCTCCATCATCTTCTTCCTTTGCCTCTCTTCCTTATTTTTCCTCTTTCCCTCCTTTTTTTCTCCTGTTCCTTCCCGGAGGTTGCGTTAGAAATCGCATCCAACACAACCTTATCTCACATATCGATTGCCAAGGAACAATAACAGCTTGACTGTCAATTTCGGCGAAAATGAGTTAGCTACATTCCCGCGTGTCCCAGTATAAAGTACGCAAGCTGGTGTTTTTAGTTATATCCGATTCCACGTGGGAACGCTATAACGATGTGATGACGCTGTGATGTATGAACAAAATAGTACACGCAACTTCAAATTACAAAAATGGCAAAATTTATTTCTTCGTCCTGTTAAATCGTCCGTTCACAGATAGGCGGAATTGTTACTTATAGCCATCGATATCGATGGCCAAGGTGAAAAAATCACGTACCTCCATTGCAGTGTTTCAAAATGGATGTTCTCATTTCGTTTTTTGGAAGAAAAACTCATTTCGTTTTTTGGAAGAAAAACTCATTTCGTTTTTTGGAAGAAAAACTCATTTCGTTTTTTGGAAGAAAAACAAGCCTGCTTGTAAACAGCTTGTGCGCGCAATGCATGAAGTATCCTTGCAGCCTTGTAGGCGCTAATGTGCGTCTCATGCCGACCGCTGTGCGTTGGGGGCAATGCGTGAAGTATTTCTTAAGTCTTGTAGGCACTAATACACGCCCCTGACCGCTCGACCGCTCTGTGTTTGGCGCGATTATTCAGGTTTGCGGAGTTTAGCATTCCTCAACTTGCTGCTTTGCAACTGGCAGGAGGTGTTTCAAAATTCCTGCTGCTAGTTTGTTTTTAGACAGAAAACAAGCCAAATTTACAGCTTGTTTATACCGAGTATTCAGCTAGCAGAGAGGAAAAATCGTGGAAGTTTTCAAGATATTAGCTGATTAGTTTTCCAAAGAAAAAATAAAAAATGACAGGAGGTCTGCGACATCGCAAACATAGATACGTGGTTTCGTACTTTAGCCATCGATATGTTTCCACTTCGAAATTTTTTCCTGCTTTTTCTCAGAGAAGCAGAATAAATCGTCGTTTCATGCACGAAGGAACGTAACTCCATTCCAAAGTTGCAAAATCGCCTCTACCTATTCAATTATTTACGAACTTCTACTCATGCAGTTTTTGTTAAAAAGCTTTCTGATTTCTGCAATAAGGTCAGCAAAAAATCGAAGAAATTTTCAATGAGACATTACCAAGATTGTCCTGGTAAAAATGAAATTTTACTTCGAAAATGTGGCAACATTGAAGTACAGTCACGTTCTTTCGTAAGGAAAACGCCAAAGTAGAGCCCGCGGTAATTTTGGGGCGCAGAGCCTCCGAAATATTTTACCTCGGAATACCTTGCCGAAGGTCAGTAACCCTCTTTTTCTCCCCTTCCCGGTTTGATGAGGTTAACCGGGATAGTTTAAGACGACGCTTTGGGAATCTCTCGGGCCTGTGCCGCGAAAACACAGGACCAGGTCACCGCCGTATCTCCACTCAACACTTTTTCAAAGTTTTTCTGACAAAATGCTGTTTTACAAAAAACCCAACGAATCTTCATCCTTCATTTTTTCAATACAAATTCGTCACACCATTAGGAAGTAAAATTGAAAAAATGAAGCCTAAGGGCAATTGAATTTTCTTGTAATGGAGCAGTGCTTGGTGGAAGAAAGGGTGACATTTTGAGTGGAGTTACGGCGTTTTTCCTGTGGACGGTAGTTCGGGGCTCGACGTCGGAGACAATTGAAACGTGGAAAATCAGATTAGCCGCATCCGTTGGGAAGTTTACTCTCCAAATACCGCGCTTGTGTTTTCCCTCCGAATAACGAGAGGGCCCGAGAAAAAGAAGCTTTCAGCCCCCGCGCGAATTGCGGCGCGAGCGTGTTGTACTGCCGTGCTAGGGAATAACGCCGTATAGACATTCGAATGTTGCCGAATTTCCTCTGATAATACATGAATTTTGGAAAGACGTTAGGCATACTTTTTCTCAGAATGGAGATGTTGCATGTGTGAGGAATTTGCGATTTGACTGTTGATTCTTATGTAAAAGTTCGCGAGAAACACGGTGGTGCCGCTGGTTTTCTCTGAAATCAACTCTCAAGCTCAAAAAAACTCGGAGGGAGTTGTAAAAAGGAGCTGCATGCACGCAGAGAAGCGCCATCAATTTCGCTTGATACCGGAAGCTTCACCGCGGAGTTAGTTTAGTTGCTGAACCCAACCGAACCTAACTTGGCTTGATATTCCGCACCGGATTGATTTTGTGACCGGCGCAACTGACCCATTCAGCCAGGGTGGGTCCGCAAAGGGACTACATTTTGCAATTAGGAACTATAAATTCTAACCCGATTTGAAAACAACGCATGTGCCATTATTTTCCCTACATACACAAGTGTTCTTTCAGATGAGCCAGAATTCGTAGTTCCAAATGGAGATGTTGCATGTGTGAGGAATTTGCGATTTGACTACTGGTTCTTATGTACAATTTTGCGAGAAACACGATGGTACCACTGGTTTTCTCTGAAATCAACTCCCAAGCTCAAAAAAAGCTCTCAAAGTTGAGAACGTAATGGAGGGGATATCCCATGCTACCTTGAGAGTCCATCTCTACATCAAGACAAACTTTCCATGCAAAGATGGGAGCAAATACACTAGCAGGGTTGCCGTGTTTTCAGTTTTAGAGTCCCCAAATAAGGTGGCAACCCTGTCAATGTATTTGCTCCCTATCTCTGCACGGAGAGTTTGTCTTGATGTAGAGGTGGACTCTCAGGATAGCGTGGGATATCCCTTCCATTACAGCCTCAACTTGAGAGCTTTTTTTGAGCTTGGGAGTTGATTTCAGAGAAAAAAAGTGGCACCATCGTGTTTCTCGCGAACTTTTACATAAGAATCAATTGTCAAATCGCAAATTTCTCACACATACAACATCTCCATTTCCAGATATTTTAGATTAAACTGTGAAAAACAGAGTCTGAAAAATTGGGGGAAGAATATGAACAACTTTCCCAATTAATTTGTATTTCATCAAAGGGAATTTCAAAAGGTTCAGACACCGTTCTTCCTTAGCGTAGCAGTGTAGACGTAAGTGTTTGCCTTACCTACGTTGCTGTGCTCAGGAAAAACGACTTATGAACTTGCATGCGTTGTCAATGTCCCCCCTTTAGAATAGTCATTTTCTGGTAAAAACGAATCGTGAGTTTATCGCCTTGAATTTTTTTCTCTTGGATCAAAAATGAATTTGATTCACTTAAGCCACTTTTTTGCTGGGCCATTTTTTTCTTGTTTCAAGAGAGATTCGGCTTAAATCAAGATACAAAAAATCTGAACGACAAATTGAAGAATCGTTACATTTCTGTCGCACATAAACCTTCTCTGCATATATCCTGATCCACAGGCGTTTCCTGGCGAAAATACATTCTTACCAGGAGAGAAACTCAAAAATTTCTTGAATTTTAATAACGGCGGTAAATGACATATTCAAACATCTTCACGTTAAAATTTGTTTCTCGTATACTTTAAGCACGGTACAGGTTTGCTTACGTTATTTGTTACGGTTTGATCCGCTGAACCATCGATGTATATCGAATGGCGTAGCCGCTAAATGGACTACATTTAAAAAATTGGAATAATAAATTCTAGCCCGGTTTAGAAACAACGTATGTGCCATTAGTTTTGCTATGCACATAAGTGTTTTTCCAGAAGAGCCAGAATTTATAGTTCTAAATTGTAAAACGCAGTCCAAATCAGTCTTTTATTGCGTTCCGTTTGTAAATTGCGGGCGACCTCTGACGATCTTCGACAAATAAGCTATTTTAGTAAACTAGTGGAGGGTTGAAAATGGAAAGCGCTCTCTAACAGTCAAGCGCTAATTTGCTCTCATTTATGCGTTAACACGGCAACAAGGTAAAAAGGAAATGCTTTCTTTTGAAGTTTATCACTGGGATGCCTCGAATTCTACCTTTCGGTTCACCCTCTTTAATTTTTCAGTCGGGATCTCCTGCTCTTAAATTGCAACTTCAACCAGAGCCAACAAAGGCATTTTTCTCGAGAATTTTACGACCTTTAAAAGAATAAGTGGCGTTAATAAAGAATGAAAATAAAACCGCTGAAAACCAGAAAATGCAAGCGACTCTTTGTTGTAAGAAAATTCGTTTATTTCAGGGTGAGGGTTTTATTTGGGTTGAGCGCTGAAAGTGAAGCTAAGCGATGGTCGCATATTTGCACAAGTACTTAGACGAATAAATGGTATTTGAGATGAAGCGAGTGTTGCCAGATTCAATGAAGCTTCATGGACAACATTTCAAGATCCTTTTTTTAATGTAAAACGCTTGAATTTGAAAATTCTTTCCATGTACTCAGTTAGTATTAATAAAATGCACGGACAGTGTGAGTTAAACTGAAATAGGTTTGATACTCATGCGCACTTTTAAAAAAGGTATTTCTCTTCTAATGTTTGTTACTTTGGTCATAATTGCGGTGTACGTATACACGCCTCTGGTGAAAAACAGTGGCTGTTAAGGGATCTCTGTAATATCACTCCGCGGGGCGCCTTCATTTAATGATCATGCAATTTCACCCACGTGCGAGGCGAAATAATTATCTCACGAGGGAATGGGGCGGCTTCAATCAGTTCCATTAATAATTATTTTTTACATTTAGCGGAGTGCGGAGTATCATACGCTTTTATGGTGCTGATTTCGCCTCGCATTCACATGACTTGAGGTATTTCAGCGCTATATAGACTCCGGCGCCGAATTTCACTCCTTAATGACTAACAGTGTATCAACAGGGGATAGCCCCTGATAGATGGTCTGTCTCTATTTAGAGAAACTTGGTAAGGGGGGACTATCTTAAAGGGAACGATTGCGGTCAGAAGGCTTACCCCCTGGTAATTATACCAGGGGGTAAGCCTTCATTAGTACAGGGTGATACAGGGTTAAACGGCTAGATTCCAGGAGCGTGTTCTATGGGACGGAATAAGTCTCTTTTGTTGTATAAAGTTTTTTTCCAAAAAAGCTCCAAGTCGGAGCTACGGACCCCCAAAATTTTGGAAAGTAAATCGTTTCCCGTGAATTTCGGCAACGGTTGTGGACCAAATCTGATGAAAATGTGTATTCCTCGTACTTTTATGCACTGAAATCATGAATCATCTAAAAGATCGAACACTCAATTTAAAGGTTTGGGGTGATTTTGCTCCTGCAGTCCGCCGTTTAACCTTGAATCATCCTCCGGGCCGATTATTGAAATTGATAAGCAAAGCTATAGACAAAGGAGACAAATGAGATTGAGATATGAGGATCCCATGCGTGAAAGCCGCTGGTTGCGATGGACAAAGGAGGAATAGGTAATAAATAGACTGAGTAACGGAAAGCCACGAGGGACCCGAATGTTAGCCAATCATTTTCTTCCTCAGTCTATAGGGAACTACCCATTTCAATCAATAGTCTAGTCTGCAGGTTTCAATTTGGAATTTTTATAGTTTATTTTTATTCTTCCGACTGGAAATGGCTCAGTTTTAAGCCGTAAATCTCTTCACGAATGCCCTCTACCCACCGTTTGGCTGGACGCCCTCTCCTTCGCCTACCTGGGGGGGACCCACTCCAACACCTTCTTCGGCAACCTGGTATCAGCCATTCTCTGCACATGCCCATACCATACCAATTGCTTGGTCATGATATCGTGCACAATCGTCCCCTCAACGCCGGACACTATCTCTCACTATCTCTAGGGTTGTCCATCAATTTCAATTATCGAGCGGCAGTATGTATTTTTGAGTTGACACGTACCTGACTTGGGCACCTTCCTGAACTGGACGTCCTTCATCTCGGCAGCGAGGATCTCGCTTAGGTTGAAGTGGGAACGCGGCTGCTGCGAGCACTGCTCATGGTAGAGGAGGACGACGGCGGAGCGAGGCTCGACGGAGCGCGAAGCCCTCTTGGCGAGCCCCAAGACGAACCCGATGAGAAAACAGACGACTATGCTTCCGGCGCCCAGGTTGAGCTTCCCCATAGGACGGCCGAGTCCTAGCCCGACATCGCTCACGAAACCGGCGTCCGCTTCCTTCTCATGCCGCCAGAGGGCGCGCGCCGACGCCCGGCTCCCGCAACGCACTCGCCGCCCGCCCGGCTCAGCGCCCGGCGCCACCATCGAGCGCGCCGCGACACGCGCATCGCTCGTCCCACGCCGACGGGGACATCCGGATGCCCCCCGATTGCCGCGTTTATTCGCGGGAGGAGTCGGGTTTGCTCACGGACGATGGGTGATCTTGAAGTGGATGTCCGTCACCCGGGGGAAGTTCCATCACGCGGAGACCGTCAGGCAATCCTGAAATAGAGAACATACAAATTAGGCTATTTTTGACTTAACACATATCCTAGATTAGAATAAGAAGATGAGCGGCAAATGGAGATGTTGCATGTGTGAGGAATTTGCGATTTGATTATTGATTATTATGTAAAAGGTCGCGAGAACACGATGGCCCCACTGGTTTTCTCTGAAATCAACTCCCAAGCTCAAAAAAAGCTCTCAAAGTTGAGGGCGTAATTGAAGGCGTAATTGAGGGAATATCCCACGCTATCCTGAGAGTCCACCTCTCCATCAAGACAAACTCTCCATGCAAAGATAGGGAGCAAATACATTAGCAGGGCTGCCACTTTATTTGGGGACTCTAAAACTGAAAACACACGGCAACCCTGATAATGTATTTGCTCCCTATCTTCGCATGGAGAGTTTGTCTTGATGTAGAGGTGGACTCTCGGGGTAGCATGGGATATTCCCTACATTTTGGCCTCAGCTTGGGAGCTTCTTTTGAGCTTGGGAGTTGCTTTCAGAGAAAACCAGTGGGATCATCGTGTTTCTTGCGAACTTTTACATAAGAATCATCAGTCCAATCGCAAATTCCTCACACATGCAACATCTCCATTGGGAGACGATAGACAAGAGAGACGTGAGGATAATGGAGCGATCACTGAAAAAAAAGATTGGTAGAATTTACTATTTCTTCACGATGTATTTCACACATCGTGAAGGAATGGTAAATTCTACCTATCTTTTTTCAGTGGCCCTATTCGTTGAAAAATGTCGATCTTATAGACAAAGGGGGGAAAAGATGAACTATCTGCAAGGTCTATTGTCGGTTGCCGTTAGTAAGTCTATGACTTACTTCCTTTGTCTATTTCAACCGACCGCCTCCACCGATTGGATTGCTCCAGTTTTTTGTTTTCTTTGTCTATTGCTTTGTAGATACAAATTTTTACGAGGTAGCCGGAAAAATGGTAACAGGAGAAACACAAGGAGAAAATATGGGAAACAAGGGTGACATACAACAATAAAACACCCGAGACGTTTCGACTCAAAACTGAGTCATGCTCAGTCGGAAAATACAATAAAAATTAAAGAATATCGATGAAAAAACCTGAGGCATACATAATTGTGGCCAAGATCCAAGAAAAAAACCTGGGTCTAATTTTTTTTCATCGATGTTTTTTAATATTTATTGTATGTTTGAACTGAAAATGACTCAGTTTTGAGTCGAAACGTCTCTGGTGTTTGATTGTTGTATTTTAGCCTCGTTTCCCGTTCTTCCCCCTTCTTTTTCTCCTGCGGGCTGATCGTTCAAATTGATAGACAAAGCTACAGACAAAGAGGACAAATGGGATATGGAGGGACCCTATCGGTGGAAGCTGGTGGGTGCAGTGGACAAAATCACTAGATAATAAACTAACTAACGGCGCACGAGAAACCCGACAGTTAGTCCATCATTTTCTCCCTTAGTCTATAACAACCACCCAAATTAACCAATAAGATCGCTCCATACTACCTATGTCTCCTTCGTCTATTCCTTTGTCTATAAATTTCAATAATCAGCCCGCTGTTACCATTGCTTTGTCTACCAATTTCAATAATCAACCCGCTGGCCTTTTAGGCTTGGGACACCCTGTACACATTAATTATACATAACGACGTTCAGGTGCAACCAAAATTGCATCCTGTTCCCTTTCAAAAGCTCATCCGCGCCCATAAAAAGGGGTTTTACCCCTTCGCTTAGCGGAGAGGAAATTCGGCGGTGGTTACCCACTTGAGTGAGTTACGGAATCCGTAATTCGCACATGGGGAGGAGGAAAACGGAAGCCGTGACGCATAAATCAGAGCGAAATGATTCGGAAATGAGAATTAATCACGTACACAAACTAAACGCCGCGCTAGCTTCTCGCGAATATTTTCCTCATTAGGAGGAAAGTTTATCGCACGCTCCGCAAACTTCTTCGCGCTCAGTTTCTAACGGCGAACATAACTCATCTCAGCGCTCCTTCGATAGTTCGCCCTTCCCTAATGTGCACCTATACTCCGATCGAGGAAAGACCGGACCGGAGGTTGGAGATTTCATCGCGGGTTTCCTCGCCGTCGATGATGGGAGGAAAAATTAAAATGAAATATAAAAGCGTTGAACAGTCTCCGTGCTCTGTTAGAAATGTCGGAGCGGATTTCGAATTGTATTTCATTCCGAACGAAATACATCCGTTGGCCGTCCATAAAAGCATAGACAGATCCTTAAGGGAGAGGCGTGGGGGGTTTACGCCCCCAGTGGCGTAGCGTGCTTTGCGATATATCGATTGTTATGCCATTTAAACGTACAGAAAAGGATCGATAAACAGGGTGTTCGCAGCGAACACCTTAATAATCGATTCTTTACCAAAGATGTAAATGGCATTACAATCGATTCATCGCAATTCACGCCACGCCACTGTGCGCCACCCTCCCTTCCGTTTGCCCGAGAAAAGGAGGAAGAAAAACGATGAAAGAAAAAGGTAATGAAGGAAAGAGGAAGGAAGGGGCGGAGGGTGCTTTTATTTGGTAATCGTTGATAACCAAATCGATTTAAACTGCATGTTTCATGCTTTTATGAATTAGAGAATTTACAGGTGGAAGTCCCTCGAACCCGCCTTCTAGCCCCCCCCCCCCCCNTCTAAGAAACTAAAAGGAACTCTCTAAAAGGATATCAAAAACGTAGGAGAAAAAACGGGAAACAAGGCTAAAAATTACACATACAAACCCCAGACGTTTCAGCCCAAAACTGAGCCATTTTCAGTTGGAAGAATAAAAATAAATTGTAAAAAATTTCAAATAGAAACCTGCAGATTACATGATGGCCGAGAAAATCAAAGCAAGAGCTTTAAAAGATCTTCGTTTTCGAGGCTAATTTTTAGCCTTGTTTCCCGTATTTTCTCCTATGTTTTTAATATCACCATTGTTAAGGGCTGCTGTTTTAGAAATTTTAACCTATATACTCTCTAAAAAGAGCTATGTCCATTCTGACATGAGCTCTCAGATCCATAAGAATACATGCATAACAAGGTTCATGTAACAATAAAATATAGTTCCTTTACCCTGGTAAAAATTGGCAGTAGAGTGTGTTCCAAAATACTATAGACCTAAAGCCGGCTGTAAGATTTCCAATAGCTTCTGTAGCCGGCTGTACAATTTCTTATAGCCTTTTATAGCCGATGGCGACTAAGCAACAGCCAGACGATAAAGTTTATGCTAAACGTTACTAATTACGGATACTAGGACTTAGGTAGTTTTTGGACTACCGCTCTCTTTTTGTGCCGTAGTATCTTGATTTATTTTGCGAAGAAAGCTCCCTACTTTTGAAGGATGCTTGTCATTCTTAATATGTTGGAGCGCCTTCAATTTCTTATGATACTGTGCAATACCTCTGGTGTGAAATAGTTGCTTCAGACGCCGTGGCACGCTGCGGCGAGGCGAGGCGGGCAGAAAGCGCGAAAAGCGCATTGGCGCCTACAAACCTAACACGGATACTTCACGCATTGCGCAATGCGTGAAGTATCCCTGTTAGGTTTGTAGGCGCCAGTGCGTCGCCGCTCCGCTTTGTGTTAGGCTCTAATATTTAATCTGACGGAGTCAGCGTTTTTCAAGTCAAGTCATGATTTTGAAATGTTTGCTCACTCAGTATGGACTATTCTCATTTTAATTGATGAAAAAAAATATGTTTTAAAGGAGTATATAATGTGTGTTTTGTAAATATTAAGGTAGTTCCGTATCAAACTTAATGATTTCCAAAGCACACGAATTTCTACACAATTTCTTATAGCCTCTTATGGCAAATGGCGATAAAGTGTAAAGCCCGGCGAAAGGACCTGTAGCCCGACTGTATACTTTTTTATAGCTTCGTATAGCCCGGCTAAATGATTTGCTCCGCTTTCTACAGTCAGCTATACATATGATTTTCAATAGCCATCTTTAGTCGGCCATAAGAACTCCTATGGTATTTTGAAACGCAGCTCCTATCGCCAATATTTACCAGGGTTGTTTTAAATGCGTCCATTTTGAAGTTAAAGAGTAGGGGTGCAGAGTTTTCTAAGCTCCGACAATTTCACCCACCCCGCATGAAATAACCCATTGGAGTGGCCGGATATGAATTTGTTCAAAGAAACCGAAAATTTTGATATTTTGTCTTTCACCAAAACATAGTATAGGGTGCTTCAGAGTGAAAATTTTACCAAGAAACCAATAAAACCACTTGTAAACCTTGCTGTCGATATTAATATAGCTTGTATAATTTTCACACCTTGTCAAACCCCTCTTATTGACCAGTACCACTAGGTGCCTGATTGCCGGCTTTCCACATTTTTCTCATCGACTTTTCACGCATTACTACACCAGCCTCGAAGAGAGTGATGACATTTTCCCTATTTTCTTTTCGACTCTCAGCTTTTGACCCTTAAAAATGTCCCTCCTTCCGCGTTTGTAAGACGTTATTCTACTTGACGCGCCTGCCTTGGAGCGTGATTTTCTATGGGTACCCCTGAGAAAATTTTGACTCCGCTTCATATTCGGGTAAGACGGCGCGGCGTTGCTTCGATTCCGCATGGGACCAGTGGTGAGGCGTAAATAATCGATTATCGATATTTCCCCATTTGAAGCTGTGGTAAAGAGTCGATTATTAAGGTGTTAGCTGCGAACACCCTGTTTATCGATCATTTTCCGTAGGTTTAAATGGCAGATCAGTCGATATATCGCAAAACACGCCAAGCGAGTGCATGGGACCGCGTGTATACTCTCATTCTAGAGAAATTGAGTGCACGCTCCTCCGAAAAGGGCTTTTTGTGGGGAAATAACCCGAGAGAAATGCCAAGACTGCCGTTCGTGGCTGTGCCGCAGGGAATGAGTAAAATAATCCCGCTCAGGATCACGTAAACACTGCCGTGCTAAGGAAAAACGCCGTATGAACATTCGAAAGTTGCCAAATTTCCCTTGGTAATACACATATTTTTGACAAAATTCATGCAAATTTTTCCTTGAAATTTTCAGATATTTTAGATTAGATTGCGTGCAAAATCGTCTGAAAATTTTGGAAAATAATAATCACACTTATCCCAGTAAATTCGGTGTTTATCGGAGAAAACTTGGCAACGTCTGAAGGCTCATATGGCGTTCTTCCTTAGCACGGCAGAACAAGGAGGTAATTTCAGTAAAAATTAGGCAACGCTGCATGGAGAAAGCGTCACGTCTGAGATTCGTCCCGCGGGTAACCAAAATGACGTCTCGGTGCACATTTCACTTCTGCCGTGCCGAGGAAAAACACTGTATGAGCTTTGAGCCGTTGCCAAATTTCCCTCGACCAATCTGAAGTTTCCAGAAATATTTGTAAACATTTTCATCCGATGTTGAGGAGAATTTTGTTCGTAATTTGATCTAAATCCTATAAAATTTTCATTGAATAATACTCATAACTTTCTTTGAAAATAAATATTTTCTAAAAGAAAATTTGGCAAAATCCGAAAGCTGAAACGGCGTTTTTCCGTAGCACGGCAGACTTGCTGGCGCACGTCAGGAATATTCTCGTATCGCAGGGCTTTAGACAAGTTAAAACGCCGAGAATCGGTTTCTATTTCTATGTATCGAGCGAATAGTCAAATGTCCCGGTAGATATACTTGAATATTCTTACTTCGAATTAAATTTCTAAGTTTTTGCTATTTTAGACAAAATAATTATTGATCATGTATAAAAAAGAATAAAGTTCATGCATGTGTCATGGGGTTTGCGTTTTAAGTACTTCTCCGTACGTAAAATTTCGCGAGAAACACGATGGTGCCACTGGTTTTTTCTGAAATGAATTCCTAGGCTCAAAAAATGCTCTAAAAGTTTAGGCCGGAATGGAGAGGGTATCTCGCGCTATGTTGAGAGTCAACCTTTACATCTAGTCAAACTCTCAATGCACAGATAAGGATCAAATACATTAGCAGGGTTGCCACTTTGTTTCGGGACTCCAAAGTTGGAACCCGGGCCTTATTTAAGCCTCCGTTTAAATTGCAAAAGCTCGCCTGACAAAGTGCTCTGACTAAATTTATTGGTCATCAATTGGCGAATTCTTTTCGATTTTTTCCCAACAAGGTGCTTATCACTCAATTCCATTGACTTCCGGTTTTGACTTTTGTCTCAGCCAATTACAATACTTAAATTGTTAGTGAGGAGTCTCATGAATGCATAAGCTGGAATTACACGCTTGCCTTCAGTTATAGCGCCTTCAATTATACCTGTATGCAACCTGGACATCCCTTGGGCACGAATAGTCGCATCCAAGCGCCGTCGCGTCGTAGTTCCTCATCAATAATCATGAAGCTATAAGAAGCGTTTCCATCGCAAAAGAACGTAAGTAAATTTCAATGTTGCCAAATTGCCATTCGAAAATTGCAATTTCACCAGGAGAGTCTTCTGCATTTCTAACTGAAAATTTCACCGATTTTACTTCTGATGTGAAAATGAGACAAATTTTTGACATAAATTACTGGGGTACATTCTTGTAAAAAATTGAATTGTTTGAGTCCATTTCACAATTTTGGGATGGAGTTACGTTTTTTCGTCCAGGAAACGATGTTTCGCCTCACGTGACTGCATTGCTTGGATTGTTATTGCAGGGTCTCAAAAGTAACAGGAAAAAAACAAGGCTAAAATATAACAATAAAACAACCGAGGCGTTTCGACTCAGAACTGAGTAATTTTCAGTCGGAAATTACGATACAAATTAAGAAATATCGATGAAAAAAACCTGAAACCTACATGTTGGTGACCGAAATCCGAGAAAAACAAATATTTTTTAATTTGTATTGTATTTTCCGGCTGAAAATGACTCAGTTTTAAGTCGAAACGCTTCGGGTGTTTTATTCTTGTATTCTTGCCTTAGTTCCCGTCTGCGCCCTTGTTTTTCTACTGTTACCATTGTCTCGGGCTGCTTTATAAAAATTTGTATCAGGTCTCTAAAGTATATCAGGGTTGCCACAGAATTTAGATAATGAGAATCCCTGACATTTCCCTGACACATTTTGGTGGAATTCCCTGACAATTTGAAATGTGACGGATTGTTAAGGAGGCGTAATTGAAAATAGTTTTCAGGCAAACTTTGTTGTTCGAAACCTCAAACCCATTCTAGAAAGCAAATGAAGGTGATTTAACAAATTTTCCCTGACATTTCCCGGTTTTCCCTGACTTTTTAAAATTTCCTGCCATTTTAGCCCTCCTCCCACGATCAAATGAACCCATCAAATACTCATCAAATGCAAGATGGCAACTGGTTTTCGCCCAAGTCCGCTATCAAATGTTAGCGGGCCGTCAAATGTTGATGAACCCGCCTTCTTGCATTTGATGAGTTCATTTGATCGTGGGACGAGGGCTTCCCCGGTTATCCTTGACTTTTTAAAATTCCCTGCCATTTCCCGGTTATCCCTAACTGTGGCATCCCTGTGTATTGTCTCTCGCAATGATTTTAGGTAAAACTTTCCGTTGCCGCATACCTTGGCGACGTACATCTCCTTTGCGGTGGCAATAGGCGGATTCAAAATCATCGCAGACGCTCGCGCGAATCACTTCACGCCGCCCGCGACTTGTGGAAACGTGCCTTGACGCGAAACGCGACGCTCCGGAGGAGCTGACTGGGGATTTATTCGAGGCATCATCGGGGGGAGGGGGGAGGTGACTTTGCATAACTATCATCGCCCCTTCGTTGGCTCCCACGCCGTTGCGAGAGTCGAAAAACAAGTCTGATGAAACCTCATTATCTCAAAATGAAAACTTTTCGCATCGAATTTCGAAGAATTTCCCCCGTCGTAGGTAGCTTTTATGGTAGTTCGTTGTATTCCATGCGAGGGAACGTATCTCCATTCCAAGGTTGCAAAATTTATTCGCAATAAAAAATTGGTAGGTGCCTGCAATTTGATGAATTTCATGTTTAAGATGTATTAATTACAGAACTTGGAGTCCCTTTATACTGAGAGTTAAGACAACACCTCGTCATAAAGTCACAAATGGGAATAAAGATTACACAAATTAAACGTTTTTCGTAATCTTTGATCGGCTCATTCTCAAATTCCTTTCTTCGTTCCTTCTCTCATTTCGTTTGTTCTTTGCCGAATCCGCAATTCCCCGGTCCATTCCAGATTATAATCTTTGCAATTGGTGAAAATGTAATCTTCATTTCCGTTTGTGACACTGTGGAGGCCTAAAATACGGGGACCAATCAGAAATGGATTCACATTGTCTTAACCCTCAGTATAAAGGGACTCTAGTAAAACTGAGCTGCAAGAACGCAGCGAAGCGCCTTCAATTTCGCTTGATACCGCAAGCCTCACCGCGGAGTTAGTTTAGTTGCTTAACCCAACCGAACCTAACTTGGCTTGATATTCCGCACCAGATTGATTCTGTGACCGGCGCAACTGACACAGCCAGGGTGGGTCCACAAATGGACTACATTTCGCAATTAGGAACTATAAATTCTAGCCCGGTGTATGTAATCTTTATTCCCGTTTGTGACACTGTAGAGGCCTAAAATACGGTAACCAATCAAGAATGGATCCACATTGTCTTATTGATTCTTAGTATAAAGGGACTCTAAGAGAACTGAGAACCAGAATTTTCTTGGTTTCTAAATTGAACAATTAATAGAAGTACAATGACAAAATAACCTAATCTGCAAAATTACAAGTGCTTAAATGGGGAATGCCGCCAGGTCACGTCAAAAGGCTATGCATTTTCCCACTTGTAAATTTTATTTTCTAAAATTTCCCATTTCAGCGAAAAATTATGAGAGATATACTACGACCTCAACTCAGTAAGCACTCTCAGATTAGGCGATAAAATGTTTTCGTGCAGGGTTTCAATTACCGCATGAGTGAGAATGCTATTGCTGTCCACAATATTGCGGATGTTTTATGATTTCCTAAGTCCATGTGGAAATAGAGGTATGCCCTTCCGTCATACAGTGGAGCGAGTCAATACAAGAGTTGGGACATGCTTTTTGGGATTAAAACTGCAAAAATTGATGTTCATTTTGTCAAATTTAAAATTTTAAGAGGTGTTTCCAGCAGAAAATTTGACACGAAAACCATTGGAGCCACTTTAAAAACATCAAAATTTTAAATTGACAAAGATTTACGCTTTTAAAGTTTTAAAATCATGTCCAACTTCTCCTATTGACTCGATCCACTGTGCGTCAGATGAGCGACGATAAGACCACACTGTCCCCAGTTCTGCCGTACTAAGGAAAAACGCCGTTTGAACTTCCAGGCGTTGCAAAATTTACTTTGATAAAACATTAATTTCCTCGTAAATATATGAATATTTTTCTTCCAATTTTTCAGATAATTTTGCTAGCAATTTCACCTAAAGCCCCTGAAAATTTCAAGGAAATTATTCAAAACTTTCCTAAAAGAATAAACATTTTATCGAAGGAAATTTGGCACCTCTCGAATGTTCATACGGCGTTCTTCCTTAGCGCGGCAAAGTTATCCGCTTCTAATCCTCTGAATAAAAACGAACCGATATCTATAATAATATATACCCTGTCCCACACTACGAAGCGACTTGACGACCGGATCAGTCCATAACAATGTCTTCACGTCGAATTGTGACTGCTTTTCGAGACTATGCCCCCTTCCCTCCTTCCACCCTGCCCCCTCCCCCTCCCCTCGTCGAGCCGAAGCGCCACGACCGAGCGGGAAAGCTCGAATCAATCCAAACATTCGTCATCATGAATAAACGTCACCGGATGCGCGGTGGCACCCCCGCCAAATCTCCCCTCGCCCCTGGGTTCTCCCCCGGGGACACCCCTCGGGAATCGGGCGATCTGGCAACATCGCGAGGGGCTCATGTTTCATTCATTAGCCGGGAGCCGAATCCTCCCGGAGGAATATTAATAAACATACGATACGATAAATAATAATCTCCTTCCGGAGGGCTCCGGGGGCGTGCGAGCCGACGGGTTTAAAAAAAATGACTGATGCCCCGCAATCGGAATTATTGTCGTTTCGAGGCTGGTTTGCTACCCCCCCCCCCCCCCCCCCNCGCGTGCTGCGTGTGTGGGGCGTGACCCCGTTCTCGCTTTGATCCCGGTCCTTACGTCCTTCGTCGATGCGACTACTCCCAGCTCCGAGCGATCGTTTAAGTCGGGTCGAGTATGATCTGGATTGCATTTTGCAAAAAGGAACCACTAGCATTGCAATGATGCTAAAATTGTGCAACTTCATCCTTTGCAATAAAATTGCGGAAATCGTGAAAAACTATGAAATTTAGATGGTAATTTTTGTCTTAAATTTACAGTTTTTAGCGAGTAAAATAGAAACTATGAATGGATAATCGGGTTTTTCCTCCAAGACAAAAGAAGTTGCAGAATCTTAGCAACATTGCAATGCTAGTGGTTCCTTTTTGCAAAATGCAATCCATCTGTTCTATAGAGACATTATCTCAAGGACTGCAGCGGGCGGATTATTGAAATTGATAGAAAAAGCTATAGACAAAGAGGACATAGGAGGTATGCAGCGATCCTATTGGTTGAAATGCGTGTGGTTCTTATAGACTGAGGGAGAAAATGATGGACTAACTGTCGGGTCTTTAGTGGGTTGCCGTTAGTTAGTCCATTACCTACCTCCTATGTCCATTGCTGCCACCCGCTTCCACTAGTAGGATCCCTCCAAATCCCTTTTGTCGTCTTTGTCTATAGCTTTGTCTATCAGTTTCAATAATCGGCCTGCTGATCGAATACGATCTATCCTACAGAAACATTATCTCGAGGACTGCAGCGGGCGGATTATTGAAATTGATAGACCAAGCTTTAGACAAAGAGGACATAGGGGGTATGGAGCGATCCTATTGGTTAAAATGCGTGTGGTTCTTATAGACTAAGGGAGAAAATGATGGACTAACTGTCGGGTCTTTGGTGGGTTGCCGTTAGTTAGTCCATTACCTGCCTCCTATGTCCATTGCCACCACCCGCTTCCATCAATAGGATCCCTCTAAGTCCCTTTTGTCGTCTTTGTCTATAGCTTTATCTATTAGTTTCAATAATCGGCCTGCAGAGTGGGTCAGTTGCGCCGCGCCGGTCACAGAATCAATCCGGTGCGGAATATCAAGCCAAGTTAGGTTAGGTTGGGTTAAGCAACTAAACTAACTCCGCGGTGAAGCTTCCGGTATCAAGCGAAATCGAAGGCGCTTCTCTGGGTTCTTGCAGCTCAGTTTAACAACTCCCTCGGTGTGCTTGAACAAATTTAAAGAAAATATGAATATATGTTGATGGGACCTTCAAGAACTTGTATTAGGGTATTTTCACTAACATTCTAGCTAGTCTATTATCGACNGTCATTTCACACCTACTAAAGGATGTAGATAAGGATTATATGCTCGATTGCCAGATTTTCGTACTTTCAAAAATTGGATTTTTGGCCACAATTCGGCGCCCCCAGACCATAGTGGTATGGAGCGATCCTATTGGTTAAAATGCGTGTGGTTCTTATAGACTAAGGGAGAAAATGATGGACTAACTGTCGGGTCTTTGGTGGGTTGCCGTTAGTTAGTCCATTACCTGCCTCCTATGTCCATTGCCACCACCCGCTTCCACCAATAGGATCCCTCTAAGTCCCTTTTGTCGTCTTTGTCTATAGCTTTATCTATTAGTTTCAATAATCGGCCTGCAGAGTGGGTCAGTTGCGCCGCGCCGGTCACAGAATCAATCCGGTGCGGAATATCAAGCCAAGTTAGGTTAGGTTGGGTTAAGCAACTAAACTAACTCCGCGGTGAAGCTTCCGGTATCAAGCGAAATCGAAGGCGCTTCTCTGGGTTCTTGCAGCTCAGTTTAACAACTCCCTCGGTGTGCTTGAACAAATTTAAAGAAAATATGAATATATGTTGATGGGACCTTCAAGAACTTGTATTAGGGTATTTTCACTAACATTCTAGCTAGTCTATTATCGACTGCCTTTGTCAACTGCACCCACCAGCTTCCACCGAGAGCACTGGAAAAAAAACACATTGGATTTAGGGTCTTGAAAACATCGGCAAGAAAGAATACTCTTGATTCAACTGGATTTTTGCTGAAATCAAGAATCAAGCCTCTTAATTTGAGCGGATTTCCTTTTGATTTAAGCGAAAATCTAATTGAATTAAGAGTATTTTTTCTTGTCAATGTTTTCAAGACTCTAAATCCAATGTGTTTTTCTTTCCGGTGAGGTTCCCTCCATATCCCATTTGTCCTCTTTGTCTGTAGCTTTGTCTATCAATTTCAACATTCAGCCCGCTGGCTGATGATTGGAATTGATAGACAAGGCGATAGACGAATGAGACACATAGGCGGATCCTGTAGCCTGCACCGGGCTGATTGTTGAAATTGATATACAAAGATGTATACGAAGAAGATAGTGCGGAGCGATCCGACTAGTTGAAATGGGTGGTTCTTGCAGACAAATGGGGTTAATGGTGGAATAACTACAGGGTCTCTCGTAGGTTGCCGTTAGTTAGTCCATGATGTACCTCCTATGTCCATTGCAACCACCCGCTTTCTTCGGTAGGATCCCTCACATCCCTTTTGTCTCCTTTGTCTACAGCTTTGTCTATCAATTTCAACAATCAGCCCGCTGGCAATTCGAGCAAGGGGGGCTGAAGGGGGACGGGTACGTGGACCATGAAAAAAAATTATATTAAAATTTCAAGTTATAGTGTTGTTCGTTTTCCTGTGCTAAAATGAAATCGGAGCGGAGATTTTAAAACTCAGCGAATGATACACACGCTCCTGCATTTTACTGTCCATGTCGATCGTCAAAGTGCGAGACCACGTATCTCCACCTGCGACGTTGCAGACTTTCTGTTATTATTCATGAATTCCTAATTGGCGTAATTCATCGAAAACTTCCTTGATTTTTCTTCTCCATTGGCAGAATATTCTGTACAAATTTCAAACAGTAAAGTTGGCTTGTTACTCCTCGGAAAAATAAAAAAAGAGGCGAACATATTGAAACGGCGCAATGGAGATACGTGATTTCACACTTTGGACATCGGTATGTTATTTCTAAAATGAGCCGCAAACGGACTAAAATTTGCAATTGGGCACTAGAACTTCTGTAGTGGCTCGTCTACGAAAACGCTTATGTGCAGGGGGAAACTATAGTGGTCCGTGCGTTGTTTCTAAACTGAGCCAGGAATTTCACATAGAGAAAACAAAGGATGTGTTTTTTCGGGCATCTTGGATTTTTTGATGACGTTGGTCGGTATGGGCGATTTTTACCATCGATTTTCTTGGAAATGGTGTAGTGTATGGAAAAAAGTCATTCTATATAAAGTGTTTGAAATTATATCATGAGTCGATTAAAGCAAAAAAAAAAATGGGTTTATGGTCCGTTTTTCGTACCTCGACTCCCGGATTTTGCTGGAATGTCGACACCATGTTGTACGGACCCACGTCAGGGGGAAAACAGTCCTCAAGACGCAAACACCTCCTTTTTTTCTTGATGAAAATTTCAGTTCCTAATTGAAAAATTGAGTCCAAATGGTGGTCTCACATCGCAAAATTCCACCCAAATGAACAGCCAGAGACACGACGCCTCGCGACAAATTGTGTCACAACGACAGCAAGTTATTATGCTCGCATAATCAGACCACCCGGAAAGCGTAATTTAGGCACAACGCCCTACCTCCATTCGCAGGGATGCAATTTATTTTTTCGCCGTAAATCATCATTAGATTTTCCCGCGAACTCAGGGCTGGAGCGGAATAATATCTGGATCCCGGCGGCCGCAAGGGGAATTCGGGAGTTGCGAAAGGAGGGAAGAAGAATTGTCTCAGCGTGTCAGTAAGTCGCGGTAAATGAGTGTAGCGCGAAGATTAGCGAGTCGAGGAAGTTACGAACGGAGCTTTTGCCCAAAATGAGGAGAGGGCGGGGGTGGGGGGGTTGGCTGAAATAATGGGACTGCATTCAGGACACCTTATCACTGATGCTTGCTGTGCATAGCGCCTTGTGTAAAGACCCTGTTGCCGACTTAGATGTGAAATCCGACTGATTTTCTGCACTGTCTTTGGGAGAGAGCGGTATTTTGCTCAAAATTGAGGAATATGTATTTTTAACTTTATCATAATGTGTAATTTTGAAAGTATTTTACATGGGCGGCTTGGTAAAAGGTCAGAAAATCTAGAGGGGGTGGACCTGAAACCTTTCGGATTAGATCCCGCAAGATTACACAGATATAGATTAGCAGATTTGTTTACACTGGCAACAATATGACCAACTGGTCCTGTACTCCTCGTTGCCAGCATAATGCCCAATGGACATGTAGACAAAGTACGAATTAAAGGATTCTGATACATGTTTCCTGACCAAAATTTCACGCAAAACACGATTCGTGCAACGAAAATGACTGAAATCAACTCCTAACGAAGATATTAACGTTTTTATTTCACATTGGTTACGAGGAGTTTGAACTGCCCGCTCACAAGAAACTCAAAGCTCTACGTGAGTCAAATCGCGCACTACAACGGTTTCAGCGATCTTCTCAATCGAGCAATGTTCATTTCCCACAATGTGTTGTTCAAACTCTAAGCAATTTGCTATAGCTGAGCCAAAGCGTCAAGATTGAGGTTGCCAGATTTTTATATCGCAGAGACTGTCATGATAAACGTTTAGCGCGCGATGTGAATCACGTAGAGCATTGGGTTTTCATGAGCGGGTGATTTGAATTCACGCATCAAGAATTAATGAATATCTTCGTAAGGAATTGATTTTTGTAATTTTCGTTGTGCGCATCGTGTTTTACGTGCAATTTTGATTACGAAGCATGTATCAAAATGCTGAAATTCGTACCTTGTCTAGTGGTCCATTCACACTATCAAACTTTTCATCCGACATAATTGGACGAAAGGTTGGATGGCAAGTTGAAAGCAAATTTGATTCAACGACTCTCCGACTTCAATGCGACGTTTCATCCCAATTTTCGTTCAATTTTTCATCAAATTGTCGCGTAATTTCGCGTCGGTATCGCACTTTCCAACTTTTCATTCGACAAGTTGCATTCAAGATCTGAATGACGCAAGTTTAATAGTATGAATTGGGCTCAACACATAAGATACAACAAACAACACCAAACGATATTTACAAAACATGAGAGGAGGAAGAAGAGAATGGAGAGGCGAGGAGAAAGGAGAACAATAAAGGAGCGAGGAGACAAGACAAGAGAGAGGAAAAGAAAATAAGAAAAAATCATGATGTTCACAAATTTTGGCTCCTCCAGTTTGCAATCCCTTGCTTCAAGTCGTCGCTCCTCTAACGTAAGGGCGTATCTCAATGGAGATGTTGCATGTGTGAGGAATTTGCGATTTGACCATTGATTCTTATGTAAAAGTTCGCGAGAAACACGGTGTGCCACTGGTTTTCTCTGAAATCATCTCCCAAGCTCAAAAAAAGTTCTCAAGTTGAGGCCAAAATGGAGGGGATATCCCACGCTATCCTGAGAGTCCACCTCTACATCAAGACAAACTCTCCATGCCAAAGATATGGAGAGAATACATTAGCAGGGATGCCGTGTTTTCAGTCTTAGAGTTCCCAAATAAAGTGGCAGCCCTGTCAATGCATTTGCTCCCTATCTTTACATGGAGAGTTTGTCTTGATGTAGAGGTGGACTCTCAGGATAGCGTGGGATATCCCCTCCATTTTGGCCTCAACTTGAGATCTTTTTCTGAGCTTGGAAGTTGATTCCAGAGAAAACCAGTGGCACCATCGTGTTTCTCGCGAACTTTTACGCAAGAATCAACAGTCAAATCGCAAATTTCGCACACATGCAATATCTACATTTCCACGTGAGCCCTGCTCTCCATTTAACTCCATGCTTTTCATAGCTCACACGGGAATGGACATACGCCCTTACGTCAGAGTCGCGACGAAGTATGCATAACGGGGGTCCCATTCTACGGCAACGATGCGCCCTGCGAACGGGAATATGCTCGACGATGATTTTTCCGTTTCGCCAATTCGAGCTGAGAACATAATGAACGACGCTCCTCGTCCTCCCTGCTCGTCTTCCAGGATTCCGACCCCCGAGTTCCATCCCCCAATCCCCCCCACCCCTTACAAGTCCATACCGCACCCCCCGCGGGTGGAAATAGGGGAGGGGCGCGGGGCTAATGCGCCAGCTTTTATAAACAGGAATTCTGACAAATGTGCGGATACGGGGTTTAATTACAATGCCCCCCGTTTTTCTCATGGGGGGGGGGGGGGGGGGGGGGGGGGGGGGGGGGGGTTCGTTTCGCCCCGAGTTGGAGCGGACGTCCATTGCATAGAAACCGACTTGCATTCGTGCGGAAATCGAGTTTGCACGGGGAATAAATATGATATTTTTTTTTCGGAATGGTGCGAGCGTACGGACAGTATAGCACGATACCGTAAGTGGACGCCAACGCCGGCTTGTAAGAGCTCTTTACTTGAGCCTTGGGAGGCGTGGGTTCTTATGGGACTCGAGGTTCACGCGTGAGTACAGGTGATTAACGTCGAAGTATTGTTACGAGGTCTGCGGGATTAAAATTGGGAATGGAATAGCGCTAGCCGAGCAATGGAAATGGGAAAAACGAAAGTATTACTCGAGCTTTTAGGGTATAGTCTAAATACTGGAGATGGAGCTAGTGAATAAGTAACTCGCTTTCCAAAGTTTAAAAGTTTTTTCATGCTTAATTGTTTAAAATGAAACTTGACTAATTACAGAAATCTTTTTTTTAATATTATGAAGAGCTTGAAGCCTTCTCTAGTTTGGGTTAACTGTGGCCCTAGTTGCTAAATAAACAGCCACCGCACTTGGTTAGTACAAATCTTTGCTCCAGACTTTCAAATGGACATATTTGTGCCAAACGGAACTATGTGCACTATGACGTAATCCCTGTCAAGCATAAATTCATATGGATTTCAGGGCTCATGTCGTAATTTACATATTTCCGTTTGGCAGAAATACGTCCAAATTATCAGGGATTGAGGCCGATTGGAGTCCGTTTCTGCAGATCCACGCGTCCGTGTCGTGAGTATTTGACGCCACTTCCGGGGTTTAAACCCGCGGGACTTATTGCTTTAGAGTCAGACACGCTGACCACCAGGCCAACCTGTCTGGCTCATGGGAACATTGACTTTAGTCTAAAAAAATTCAAAAACAATTCATCGCTATAGACGTGTTCCACGAATATTTTGACCAGCACCATTTACCGCCTTGTTACATGTAGAGTCCCTTTATTCTGACAATGAGAGTCAAGACAATTTGAATCCATTTCTGATTGGTTCCCGTATTTTAGGCCTCCACAGTGTCACAAACGGGAATAAAGATTACATTTTCACCGATTGCGAAGATTATAATCTGGAATGGGCCAGGGAATTACGGGTTCGGCAAGGAACAAACGGAATGAGAGGAGGAACGGAGAAAGGCATTTGAGAATGTGCCGAACAAAGATTACGAAAACCGTTCAATTTCTGTAATCTTTATTCCCGTTTGTGACATCCATGAGCCGAATCGTCTTGACTCTCAGTATAAAGGGACTCTGGTTACATGATATTAAGTAGTAGTAGTAGTAAAATAATTTTATTTTAAAGCGGTGCTTTAGCATCTAAGGCCATTTACACCTCTAAAGAGGGCAGTAACAGTCATAAATTTACATGGAAATATCACTAAAAATACAAAAGGGTTGAGGGGAAAGGTTAAATTTTGAGATTAGTGGAGCGCATAAATTCAAAAAGTTTCACAGGATGAGTATTCAGAAGAAAATTTTTAAGAGAGGGTAAGGGGTAGGGAAAAAAACGTTTTCGGATATCTTTATAAAGTGGGCAACTTATAAGAACGTGATCTATCGTTAAGGGGGAATTTGGACAAGAAGTGCAAGCAGGACGGTTTGATTGGGTCATCAAATAGCTATGGGAAAAATTTGTGTGACCAATTCTCAGTCTAGTTTGGACTACTTGTTGAAGTCGAGTCAAATGAAAGTTTTCGGATGAAGGTGAAGTAGGCAATGCAGGGGGGCATTTAGCATTGGTGAAATGCTGCCACTCAGTAACCCAATGGTGGAGAATTTTTCCTTTTATATCTTATTTTTAAAAGAAAAGAAGAAGTTGCACGATTTTGAAAACACTGTAACTGTGCTGGTTCCTTTTTGCTGGATGCGATCCGTATGTCTCCAGAGTCGTGTGACTCTTGTGGCATCAGGTGAACATTCAGGTGTAAAGAACAAAGCCATTAAGATTCAAACTCCACTCTCACGTCGACGTGCTAACAACTCTCCTCGCCGTTAACCCGTTCTTTATCACTTGTTTAGCAGTTAAAAACGCGATCGAGACTTCGAGAGAGGGGGGGATGGGGAGAGGGGGGAAGGGGGAGAGAGCCTCACCGGGAGCGATTTAAACTTCGGACGTTCTCATAAAAATGCACATTCTACCCCGTCGCGACACCAGAAGTCATCCCGATCCTTTCTCGGGCCCAGAAGTCCGTCCGGAACTCAATTTTAAAACTAGTACTCTCCGAGTTTAAAAAAAGCAACTCCCACATCATGACGAGTCGCAATTCGTCTTTTCTCAGACGAAATAAACCTGATATTTCCTCTCGTAAATTGGATTACATTTTGCAATAAGGAACCACTATCTCTGGCCCTTCCATAGAATCACATATCTTTATAGGGAAACCAATGGCGTGTATGTTGTTCCTAAAATGGACCAGAAATAGTGGCTCCTTACTGCAAAATGTAATCCAATTGTCATAGGGTTGCCACAGAATTTAGAAAATGACATCTCCTAACGTTGCACTGTGGGCCAGAGGTGCCGGTTGCGCGAGAATAATTGATATCTCGGCTGAATCCGAACGAAAATCACTAAGTTTTGGCTTCCGGGGGTTTTTTGGGTCGCTAAACTCAAATTTGATATCAGATATGTTCAAAAATTACAAGAAAAGTATGTTATGAGGATTTAAGCTAGTCCAGTGATGATTCCTTTCTCCGAGCAATCGCTCTGGGATTGGAAACCATTTTAACGCTGAAGAAACTTTCAAAAACAAAATTGAGAACATGAAAGTGACCAAGAAGAGTCTGAAAAACGATCTAATATTGTTAAAATTAGAAGAATAAAAGACGAGAATGTTCACAGAGGAACGCTTTATATGTTAATTTTTTTTTTTTTTTTTTTTTTGTCATTGTCTCCGCGTATTATTGGCTCTTGTGGGTTACCATGTTTAAATGAAAAGAATAATTTTGCAAAGTAATGCCCTGCATGGTTTAACGGTTCTATGTTTTGCTGTTGTAAGCTATCAAGTATCATGTTAGAGGATTAAAGAAGCATTCTATAAATTTTCTTTAGAGGCGCTAGGCATGAGAATGGACAACGTTTGCTTACAACGTTTATTGGAAATGACGGTCAGCTGAACAGTATCTTTTCACCACTCTAGCATTTGGTGCAACATTCTTGGACTTTAATAAATTCCGCCCAAATAATTTACCAATTATTGGCTAAGCTCAAAATTCAGAAATTTAAATAATAATTTAAAAAAAGGAAAAAGAAAAAAAAAGTTTCATATGAAATCAGATCTGAATTCAAATATCCACGGACTTGCCATCGATTGAGCTGGTCAACAATAGCAGCTTCTAGTGTGACTGAAATCGTCAATACATTTGAGAAGCACGAAACCGTAGGCGAGTTGCTGTGATCGTCTGGTATGTGAAAGGACACAAGTACATTTAGGAAACCTAACGTCATAAGTGAAGCAGCAGGAGGAAATTTGCCTTAAAGAAGGGTTAGTTCTGCATTAGTTGGAACAAACACATAACTGAAAAATTCCTCAGTTTCACCACTTTGCAGCATTTAAAAGCCCGAGGGAGAAAAACAAGGTTTCCAAGTAAATAGCAGTTAAAGTTTGTCTGCACTATTGCGTATCTCGAGGGACGAACCACCTTAAACGCTTACATTATTAATAACGCAAATCATGGCTTGAAAGATTGACCCAATGCCCTTCAGAATATTACATTAGGAATTATCATCACTGAAAACTAAAGTAGTGTGGGGTTTTTTTTACCCTCGAACTGTTTTCTAATGTACTAAACAATTTCAGTTTTCATTTAAAGGCGCATTTTGTCCTGCTGCGTCACATATAATACCCGTATGGTAGTATTAAGAATTTCACTTACGGAAAAGAAGAAAAATATGGAAGACAGAATGACGGACAGATTTATAATGCCGTCTCATCTAAGAACCCTTTTTGCACTTATAAAATACGAAAAAATGTGGCAACCATGGAAAAAGAGCGCACCCTCAAAAGCGTAGCAACTCAATTTAATAATATTATTACTATTCACTCGGAAAAATTTATTTACTGTACGATATTTAAGGTCATTTATGTGAAACATGAACTTAATCCTATTTTTGATGAGTCGACTTTTTTTTTAAAAAAATTTAAAAAATGGGTTTCCCGCAGTTTCCCGCAGCAAAACTGTGGTGCAAATGAATGTTGAGGATTTAAAGAAAAAGTATCTGGCCTTAAAATTATAAGGAAACTTAAAGAAAAAATTGCAGGAAGCTTTTTCGATGGAATTTTTAGGATTTACTAGGCACATTTTCTAAAACGCTTTTTGGACAGTGAAAAGTGCGCAATGGAAAAAGTGCATACATCAAATGAAAGCTCTTTCTTAGGAGAAGAAGTCCTCGTGAACAAAGTTTCATCCTGCGCAACCGCTGAGCCGTGATAAGGCCTTACACGGTTGCAGTTCAGGACGCGCTTCTATACATTATACGCGCGATGTGAGAGGTACCCAAGTTCCGCCCTCCTATACATCGCTACTGGGCGATTATTCGATGAAATTTTGATGAATCCTCATCCCTTAGAGAGGCACTTTAACGAATTCCTCATTATCAATACAATACTGGACACTCTCAAAAACGGTATTTTTCGCGTAAAACGGGCCTCCCTGGCCCACTGTGCGTTGCCCTGATTTCCCTGTTACATTTCGGTAAAGTTCTCCGACATTTGAGGACTTGTCCGGTAAAAGGGCGCGTGAGGCTTGCATGGCTGCTAAAAGCAATTGATTGTGCAATTTTTTATTGCGTTTGCGGCAGATGAAATTCATTCACAGTCGACTTACTTCCTGACAATAGTGAAGAAAAACTCGGAGTAGACTGACGCCAGATGGTTGAAAAGACATAATCTGAAATAGCTTCAAAGCGAAATCTGTAATTCAAAACGTCACATCCATTAGGGAAAATAAATGTAAGTGGCTTAATAATTGTTTCTTGACACTTTCGTCATTTTCCGTGATATTTCCAGGTTTTCTCTAATTTCTTAAGATTGCCTGACACGTCCCGGTTAGGATCAATACGATGAATTCACCCGGAGTCAGTCTAACTTCATTAGACACTGCGTGGTTCCCGTGATTCATGTTTATTATGTGTATTTTGTTTGTATTTTGTGTATTTATGTGTATTTTTTATTGTGTATTTTGTGTTATTGTATAAAATCATACGATAGCATAGACTCTCACTATAGAGGGGAAAATCCCATTTCGAGTTAGATTTTCTCACGTCCAGTTACGCTGTTTAACACAGAAGCGAGGCGTGAATGATCGACCATCGATATTCCCCCGTTTGAAGATATGATAGGTACAGAATCGATTATTAAGGTGTTCGTTACGAACACCCTGTATATCCATCATTTTCCATACGTTCAAATGGCAGATTGATCAGTTTATCGCAAAGCACTCCACGCCACTGGTTTGACGTCAACTCGTCTGATCTACATACAATCATGAACCACGCCTTTTCATGGTTTACTTTTTCGATAAAAGAGTAATCATTGAGTAATTATCACAAAGTATGAAAACAATCGATATAAACGACGCAAATCATGGGTAATAGGATATTTTATCAACGATTTTTTAGGCCGTGCAGTTGTTTTTTAGATCACTTTACGTCCGCACGCGTTTTTGGGGCAGAGGAGTTTTGGTCCACCTACCAATTGAGACTTAAAGTTAATTGATCCACATCTAAGTACAAACGACAATTGCTCACGACGTTTTTGGAAGAAAATTTAGAATGTCTTGGAAGAATGAGGGTTTGCTTGTTTTTTTTTTTTGTTTTTTTGTTTGTTTGTTTGGTCCAACGGAGATAAATATATAATTGAGATTTTTGGTAAACATGAGGGAGCATCAAATCTAAGATAGAATATTTACTGAAACTCTCTACACCTCTTTGGTGCAACTTGACTGGATTATCTTTAAAGAAAATGCCTTGTTATAATTGTGACGGTGCCGGCGTGCCGCGGCGCCTCGAGCGACTATTTCAGCACGGAGGTGTTGCACAGCATCATATGAGATTAAAGACACCCTAACGTATCATGATTGATGGCATCTTCCAAAAGCACGAACTTTCCTTTAAAATTAATTCATTCGAGTGACAACTACAGAAACAGAGCGGTAGTCGAAAAATTCTTGAAGTCCTCGTATCTGTATTCAATAACGTTTATCATGATTTTGGAACTCTATTAAAGAAAAAAGTAACTTGATTCAAGCAGAAGTATGCACAAAATTCACCCCCGAGAAGATTTCCAAGTATGAATCAATAAAGAAAATAATGCTTGTTTAAAGAAGGAAAGGTGCTTCTATAAAAACGAAAGTCACTTACATCAAGCAGAAACCAGCGATCATTCGGCTATTTTATTTTTGATTCAAATAAACTCTTATTGACGGCATACTCAAGAATATTTCTGCCTAAATCGAGTCATTTTTTTCTTTAATGAACTTCAAAAACTATGCTAAACATGATTAAATACAGATGCTGAGACTTACTGAGTTTTTTGACTACCGTTCTGTTTTTGTGCCGCCCGTGGTATCTTAATTTATTTTGCGAGGAAAGCTTCGTAATCTAAAGAGATGTCTGTCATTCTTGATATTTCGGAGCGCCTTCAATTTCGAATGATACTGTGCAAACACCTCTGTTGTGATAAAGTTGCTTGAGGCGCCGTGGCACGCGGCCGGCCAGTGCCCAAGGCGCATTGGCCCCTACAAACCTAAGGGGATACTGCAAACATTGCGCAATGCGTGAAGTATCCCCTTAGGTTTGTAGGCGCCAGTGCTCGTTTCCCGCTGGCAGCACGTTGCTCCGCTTTGTGTTAGTTTCTAATATTTAAACTCGCGGATTCAGAGTTTTCAACTCATGATTTTGAAATATTCGCACATTCTGCACGGAATATTCTCATTTAACTTTACGGGGGGGAAAATATGTATTAAAGACAAATGTAATGTGTGTTCTGTAAATCTTAAATAATTTTCAAAGCACTTTTATTTTTGCTTTTAAATTTTGTGCTTTCACTGTGCTGCAGCGTGGTTTAAGCGTAACTAAAAGCTTAAAATTGGACGTATTTGAATCGAAAATATGGATGTACAAATGGGTTAAAACCAAAGATTCCGTGTTTCTTGGTTGTTTTCCTATTTTATTGATTTTTGTATAGTTTCTTTCAACACAATTATGGCTCATTGAAATTAATATAGATAGATGTCATTACTTGGAAAAGGTTTTACAAATATTTGCCACGTTTTAAAAATGTAAATGTTTTTAAAATGAATTAATATTTCCATTGAGAAAAAAGAAAAAAAAGGACATGTCAGGTGTATTTTATATGGACAATTTTAAGGATAAAAATAAAACAAAATACTCGCCAATGACAATTTGAAAAGATAAATCAAAAGAAGAAAGTAACATGTAAAAAATGAGTCACCATAACGAACACCTCCTTCTCTTTCAATTTTCTCATTTGGATATTTTCAATATAATTTTACGAACGGACTAAAATATGGACGTAGGGGACGCCCAGTGAGAGGTTGGCGACAGGGGGTGTTAAATGAGATAAGAGATTGTCAACTCCCTGATGACCTGTGGGAAGACCGAGCTTTGTGGCGATTAGGCGTCTCACAGCGCCAAAGAGCGCTATAAAAGCGACTCATATATATATATACTAAAATATGACACTTAGACCCAGCCTCTGTTACCTATTTCACGCGTGGACGTAAACTACTGGACGAAACAGATGCACGGACAAAAATTCTTTGACAGATTGTTCTAAAACCAAATCATTCGTTGGAGAGGGAGCACCTTTCTGATTTTATAGGTTCATCGTGACTGTTGTGCAATTTCACCCATAGAATAAATTATATTGACGTACGTTTATCGAGTTTGTTGAAAATGACGTGTATCTAATATGCAACAGGTTCATTCTAGAGGTACAGAACCGTCCCGATCATGCGATCATAATCGCGTGCAACATGGTTAGGCTTTGAAAATTGAGAAGACCAGCACGCATAGCGCCAATATCGGGTCTTTCTCCGAGACTCGCTATGAAATTTGCGTATTTTTAGTAGAATGGACCACTAGACAAAGCACGAAGCACGAAGCATTCTAATAAATGTTTCCTAACCAAAATTACTTGTAGAACACGATTTGCGCAACGGAAATTACTTCAATTAATTCCTAACTATGATATTAAATGTTTCTTGACACGTAAATTAAAACTTCTCGCTCATGAAAACACAATGGTCTATGTGAGCCAAATCGCACACTAAACTTTACCATGACAATTTCTGCGATATGAAAATCTGGCATCCTCAGTCTTGACGCTTCGGCTCAGCTATAGCAGATTGTTTGCACTTAAAACGATAAAGGGTGGGAAAGGAACAATGCTCGATTGAGAAGCCTGCCAAAACTGTTGTGAGGCGCGATTTAACTCACGTAGGGAATTGAGTTTCTTGTGACCGGGCTATTCAAAATTCCCGTGACCAATGTAAAATAAAAACGTTATATCTTAGTTAGGAGTTGATTTCAGTAATGGGCCTGTTGCAAGGTGCGGGGATCTGCAAATTGATGCCTGATTCCTATGGCAAATTTCACGAAAAGAACGATGGCGCTACTAAAAAACTTGAAATGACCTCTCAAACTCAAAAACAGCTGTTTTTGGAACCGACCCATTCGAAACGGTCACTTTCACGCGGTAACCATCGCAAAATCCATTTCTGAATTCCATTTTGTTTAAAAAATCATAGATTGACTCGATATTTGTATTTGAAAAGCGGCTGTCAATTCCTTATGGGAAAATACATTGTAATGGATGAAAAGACCAGGTCTGTCGCACCATTGCACGTCACAAGTATGGCGGATCCGTCACCGCGTAAAAGTGACCGTTTTGAAAATCCAAATTTCGAGGCGTTTTTAATTTGATTTTTTGGAGGTTTCCGGTGATCAAAAAACTCCGCGAAAATTCCTGTGACATCAGGAGCCTTAGTTCTCTCGGTTAAAGCAATAAAAAAAATTGTGCAACAGGCCCATTTGCAATGCAAGAATAGTGTTCTACGGGAAATTTTTATTAAGAAACACGTATCAAAGAGCTTAAATTCGTTCCCCGTCTGGTGGTCCATTGTGGAGAAAGAGCTTGATGCAAATACGGCTTTTTTCGCCCCCCCCCCTCTGGAAGTTGTCCAGACTTTGTCTATTGATTACTCATACTTGAGCGCTTCTTTTCCCAAATTTTCAGACCCCCAAAAAAATTTGCGGGGGGAGCTAGGGGGGGTGGAAGTCAAAACCTGTGAACCTCCATATCTCTTGAACAAAGAAAGATATCGAGGTCCGGTTGGGACGAAAAATCGTCTAAAATTGCATACTTTAAGATTCTGAAGGTCGAAATCCCCATTCCACATTTTTAAGTCAACATATGTGCTTTTTTCCAGTTTTCAGGTCTAGAAAATTTCTTTTAAACGAAAAATTTACAAAGATCTCAATTTTTTATTTGAACCAAAACCAGTTTTTTAAATTGTTCGTCTTTTTTCGCATCCAACGAGTGGTCCATTAAGCTGGGGAACCAAACGGTTCCGGAGTTATGATCGATTGAAGTTTCCGCTCAACGCGCGCCGACCGATTTTCGCGCGCAAAAAAGTCGGATTTGACTGTTATTAGATCAGATTGAATGTTCAAACTGAGCAAAATGCTTTATTAGGGACTCTTGAGGGTCGCTGAGTTCAGAAATTACAGATACTTCCAAATAATTTGCGTTTTTAAAATTACAGCTCCGCAGCGCTATTTAAGAGGCCCACTGAGCGCCGACCGGCCGCTCAGTGGTCCTGTCCGAAGCTGCAATTTTAAAAACGTGAATTTTTTGGAAGTATCGGTAATTTCTGAACTCAGCGACCCTCAAGAGTCCCTAATAAAGCATTTTGCTCAGTTTTAACATTCAATCTGATCTAATAACAGTCAAATCCGACTTTTTTGCGCGCGAAAATCGGTCGGCGCGCGTTGAGCGGAAACTTCAATCGATCATAACTCCGGAACCGTTTGGTTCCCCAGCTTAATGGACCACTCGTTGGATGCGAAAAAAGACGAACAATTTAAAAAACTGGTTTTGGTTCAAATAAAAAATTGAGATCTTTGTAAATTTTTCGTTTAAAAGAAATTTTCTAGACCTGAAAACTGGAAAAAAGCACATATCGACGGTGAAACTACCAGACCACGTATCTCGTTTGCGGTGTTTAAAAATCTCTACTCACATTTTATTTTTTTGAAGGAGATCAAATCAATATCATTCCTTACAATTTTCACAGATTTTTCTCCGCACAAAGAGGAAAAATCACGGAAGTTTTCACGAATCGACGTTGAGTAGTTTACTTTTTAAAAAATAAAGTATGACAGGAAGTCTGCGACGTCGCAAACCGAGATACGTGGTTTGGTAGTTTCACCGTCGATATGTTGACTTAAAAATGTGGAATCGGGATTTCGACCTTCAGAATTTTAAAGTATGCAATTTTAGACGATTTTTCGTCCCAACCGGACCTCGATATCTTTCTTTGTTCAAGAGATATGGAGGTTCACAGGTTTTGACTTCCACCCCCCCTAGCTCCCCCGCAAAATTTTTTGGGGGTTTGAAAATTTGGGAAAAGAAGCGCTCAAGTATGAGTAATCAATAGACAAAGTCTGGACAACTTCCAGAGGGGGGGCGAAAAAAGCCGTTTTTGCATCAAGCTCTTTAACTATTTGTTTGCAAAACCGTAGCAATTTGTGAATGAAGATCAGAAAAGGTCTTGACATTAAACATTTTTGGGGGAAAACATGTATTTTAAAAGAATAAGATCGGTTCGAAAGATGGGAAGGATCAGATCTTACAGCGACCCGGCCCTTTACACGATCATACTCTTATTAAAAAAGTTTTACTTTTCCGTCGATTTTGCAACCGCGGGAGACGTTACGTTCTTTCGACCGGGAAACGAGGAATTTTAAAGTTTTGTCTCTTGATAATTGGCCGGGGGACGAGAGGGAGCTTTCAGGACAGTCGGCGTGTCCCTGTTAATTCAATTTACATCCAGGATTGTGAGCAAAATGCAGAAGTAACGACCGAATTACGAGTATCCTCCGACCGGGATGTACTCGTTAAACTTTTACGAGCGACAGAGAACTTCTTCAAACATAAACTCCTCATCCTTGCTGTCTCCACGGTGTTTGCTCTGCATTTGGACGTGTTTGTGCGAAAAAGAACTATGTTGCACGAAAACCCTTTACGCTCATAGTTCCTTTTAGCATGAATACATCCGTTTTTACCTTGTGTTCCCTCGTGATTTTCGAGTCTGTGGGAGTTGCGTCAGGAATAGAACTTTTAATACTGTAGTTTTGTCTCGGTTAATAAAAATAGATCAGTGGCGTGCCGTGAATGATCGATTATCGATATTTCCCCCATTTAAAGCTGTGGTAAAGAATCGATTAGTAAGGTGTTCGTTGCGAACACCCTGTTAATAGATTTTATCCATAGGTTAAAATGGTAGATCGATCGATATATCGCAAAGCACGCCACGCCACTGAAATAGATCCATCGTCGATCGAGAGTCACACTGAGAAAAAAAATTCGGTCATGTGAACCGAAAGTTGCCAGTAGCATAGCGTGCTTTGCGATCTATCGATTAATCTGCCATTTAAACCTATGTGGCCTTAGTCTCATTTTCAGTTGTTTATTTTGTATCATCGTTTCGGGCCAATTAAGGGGACACCTATTAAGGCGTTCGCAACGAACATCTAAATAATCGATTCTTTGCCATAGCTTCAAATGGGGAAGTATCGATAAATCACAAAGCACGCCACACCACTGGAACGTTCGGTGTTCCAATTCACCCCTAATATTCGGTTTGTCAAAATGAACTTATGGTTTGTCAAACTGAGCTTTCGGTTCAAGTAACCGAGCATCAGTTCAGAGGGGAAAAAACAAAAAACCACTAAGAAATGGCCCGAATACTGTATGTAACAAGGTGGAAAAGTGGTGCTGGGTCCACACCATTTTGCGGGGCAATCAAAGCCAAGAAGTTCTAAAAATTATAATTGGTGTCAAAAATAATTTTTTTTTTAACTCTAATGAGCACCAGCATACAACTGAG
>NW_017547239.1:2819525-2836823 GCF_001854935.1 Bemisia tabaci
GGGGGGGGGGGAGAGAGTTCGGTTTAATTCGGTGGTCAACGTTAATTTTTAGCTAATGACAATAGACCACCAGACAAGGTACGAATTTAAACAATCTGATACATGTTTCTTAACAAGAATTTCACGTAGAACACGATTCACACAACAAAAATTACTGAAACCAACTCCTAACGAAGATATTAACGTTTTTATTTCACATTGGTTACGAGGAATTTGAACTACCCGCTCACAAGAAACTCAAAGCTCCACGTGAGTCAAATCGCGCACTACAACGGTTTCAGCAAGCTTCTCAACCGAGCAATGTTCATTTCCCGCCATGTGTTGTTCAAACGATAAGCAATTTGCTATAGCTGAGCCAATGCGTCAAGATTGAGGTTGCCAGAATTTTATATCGCAGAGACTGTGATGATAACGTTTAGCGCGCGATGTGAATCACGTGGAGCATTGAGTTTTCATGAGCGGGTGGTTTGAATTCACGCAACAGGAATCATTAAATATCTTCATAAGGAGTTGATTTCGGTAATTTTCGTTGTGCGTATTGTATTTTACGTGAAATTTTGGTTAAGAAACATGCATCAGAATGCTGAAATTCGTACACTGAAAAAAAAGTATGGTGACATTTACTATGAGTCTACTTGATTTTTTACACAGTGATACTATTTAGTGGAAATAACCAGAATTATAGTAGTATTCGCCAGAACTCTGGTGATTCTTACCATAGTATGGTAAATGCCACCATAGAGTCTGGTGTTTATTACTATATTCGTATCACTGTGTCAGAGATGGTAAAATCTACCGGCATATTTTTTTCAGTGTACCTTGTCCAGTGGTCCATTGAGGAGCAACTTGTCGAAAGTAAAATTCGCCAAATGATGAGCAGCACAAGCGTGCTTACAGGACGGTGAACGTTGATGGGCTGAAAGTACTATGCGACGGCGCTTGCATGCGACTATTCGTGCTCGAGCGACGCCCAGATTGCAGAGTAGTGTGTTTGAAGGCGCTCCAATTGACGGCAAGCGTAAGACGCCAGAGACAGCATGTTTTAGAGACCCCTCATGAACGATCTGTTTGCAATGTGATCGGGTTGAGAAAAAAAGTTCGATAGATAACGCTACTAATACTAATGATACTAAACGCTACACCTAATGATAATTGATGAGCAATTTATTGATAGTAATTCATTTAATTTATGAATGTTGGTGTGAGCACTTTGTTGGAATAGTTTTTGCAAATTAGGTCAGGATTGCGGAACCGAACGCTTAACTCTTTGGTCACTAGTCATCACTACTACATTACACTGCACTATACAATATGATACCACACCATACATCCGTAGGGGGAGGGGTTTACAATGTAGGGAAGATAGTAGTGCTAGGGATCTACAATATATTGACTTGGATTTTGCTCTCTTCAAGTATCAGAATCATCATCTACTAAAGTAATAACCTAAAAACATAGGACTGCCACAAAATGTATGCTCTTCGACATTTCTCTGATTACCTTAAGATATTTGAGTAATATTCCGTGACAGTTAAAAGTATGCCAGATGGATAAAAATACATAATTTGAAATAGTTTTCAAAGAAATTTGTTATTCAAAACGCCAAACCCATTCTAGAGAGCAAATAAAGGTGAATTAACAATTTTCCTCTAACTTTTTCATCATTTTCACGGACATTTACAGGTTTTCCCCGAGTCTTTAAAATTCCCTGACTGTGAAAACCCTGCAAATATTGTGTAGAAAATTGATAGAGTTTGCAAAATTTGACAAAAAAACGTCTCGGGTCTTCCTCTCATAGAGAAAAGTCCTTTCCAACCTTTCTCCCTTCATGACGTCCTCCGGACGCCCCTCTACTTCCTTCTGTTGATTCGCCAGTACCCAGTACTACCGTGCTAAGAAAAAACGCCGTACGAACCTTCAGGCGCTGTCAAATTTTCATTTATAAGACACGAATTTCCTGGTGAACTTATCTAAAAGGTACTAAAAAGTAAAAAAACTAAGATCTTTGGATGTACCTTACAAATCCTGCATGGCACGTAAACGTTAACTGACATTGAAACATACCTGAAACAGAAAAATGAAATAGGTATTAAGTTACATATTCAAGAGAGCAGCTCAAATAATGCTGATAATGCTCAAGTCCAAAGTGTTGTGCGGTAAGATATCAACTATAATACTGCCGTGCTGAGGAGAAACGCCTTGTGAACTTTTGATAAAACTTGCCAAATTCCCTTTGATAAAACACGGATACCCTAGTGAACTTGTGAATATTTTCCTTCCAACTTTTTAGATAATTGTGTTTGCAATTTCATCTAAAGTTCCTGAAAATTTCAAGGAAAAATATTCATAGCTCTACTCAAAAATGAAACTTTTATTGAAGAAAATTTGGCGACTTTCGAATGTTCATACGGCGTTCTTCCTTATCACAGCAGAGTATTTCCCTGCCGCACAGTGGATCGAGTCAATAGGAGAGTTCGGACATGATTTAAAAACTTACAAAGCGGATATCTTCATAAATATAAAATATTGATGTTTTAACAGTAGTTTCATTGATTTTCTCGTATAATTTTTCATAAAAACCCCTTAAAATTGAAATTGCGACAAGATAAACGTAATTTTTCAAAAATTTTGTCAAAAATGTCATATCTGACTTCTTTCAAAGACTCGTTCCATTGTATGCCAAGCTTGACGACAGCAACTCTCTGCCGTGCTAAGGAGAACGCCGTATGGGCCTTCAGGCGTTGCCAAATTTCCCCTGGCTAATCATTAATTTTCAGGAAAATTGTTGAATATTTGCGTACCAATATCTCAGATAATTTTGTTTGTAATTTGATCTAAAACTCCTAAAAATCGCAAGGAAAAATATTCATAATGTTCCTCCATGATAAACATGTTATCGAAGGAAATTTGGCAATTCTCGAATGTTCATACGGCGTTCTTCCTTAGCACGGCAGAACCCTACTGAAAAACAAAACAACAAAAAATCGTTCTTCATCCCTCGCGAACGCTCACAAATAATGAACGAAAAAATCGATATTTATCGAGATACGCTTTCCACCCAGAATCGATTACTTACCATGATTTTAAATGGAGAAAAATCAAGGTCGACGACTTGGAAAAATCGCGCGATTCCGAGACCGCGAGGGGAAGTTTTTACGGCCCACTCCAGAGGGGTGACAAACGACCGGGTAATGGTTCTCTCCACTCTGGGTGTTTTTATCCCGGCAGAGGACCCGCCATAAAACAACAGGTCCGAGCCGCGCGTAAATGCGATTGCCTACATTAAGGCGCGCCGAACAATGGCACAACGACCAGCACGCAAGAGTTAAATGTTGAGAGCCACCGCACGGTGAGCTATAATGAGTGAAAAGGCGCCATTAGCAGGCGGCCATGCTAAAAAAAAACCGTTCAAACGTTGCAAAACTTCCGGCGAAAAATCGAAACATTTTCCGGGAAATCTATGAGTATTTTTCCTCCTATTTTTTACAGAGTTTTCTTCGTAATTTAATCTGAATTCTCTGAAATTTTCGATGAGAGATATTTATAACTGCCTCAAAAATAATTTTCTTTACAGTGGAAAAAACAACACATTGGATCTGGATCATTGGAGTCCAGACTCTTGAAAACATTGACAAGAAAAAGGACTCTTGATTCAATCAGATTTAAGCTTAAATCAAAAGGAAATCCGCTCAAATTAAGAGACTTGGTTCTTGATTTAAGCTTAAATCTGATTGAATCAAGAGTAAGTATGTTTTCTTGTCGATGTTTTTAAGAGTCTAGACTCTAGATCCAATGTGTTTTTTTTTCCAGTGGAGCGTAAAAGTGGGAACATCCAAATTTTCGAAGGGTGTTTTTCCGTAGCATGCCAGTATGGTCATGGACAAAGAAAATAAATACGGACCCCCAATTTTTCCCAATACAATACACCTGTGTAAAAAACCATTGACTGCAGCGAACCAGCGAACCTGGCGGAGGGTGCGGTAAACTGACACCACGGCTGGTGTCTATCCTAAGCAGTGTTCCATGCAATGCTCGCTCTCAATTGAATCGACGTATGCGAAAACGTCCGTTGTCCAATACAGGGTTTCATAATTGCGGTGGATTTCGTTTGTCCCAAGACACTGATGAATAGGATCGATCTCTTTTGTAAACGTTTAATTACACTTGGGGGATTATTTATAAAATTGTTCTACACTCCTAACGTCTTAAAACGTCTTGTCTCGTTATGTTACAACGAAATTGTCCACTCAAATTCTGATACACTGTCTTGGACCTCGGACGTTTTCGCATCCGTCAATGCAATTAGATTCACGACAAAAATTAACGATAAGATATTGGCGATACTGCAGGAAATAGGGTTAGAATCCAAATTGTTCTCTGAAAATGAGCATTGCAAAAGTGTAAACACGATTTTTGCCTAGACAGATTGAGCCTAGCCTGGTTCGAACCGGTAATAGATCAACCGGAGAACCCAATCATTGATTTAATTTACTAGACTCTCTGCAAGGCACCGCTATAGTGTCGCGGCAAACTCGAGTGGGGGGTCCCTGGTATGGTCCTGGTATTTATGATGAGAAGAACTATGTATGTTATACGATGACCCAATGCACATGGTCCTTTTTACGAACAAATTTTAACTGAACTCTCTTAAATTTTGACAATAATTCAAAGACTCATAATAAGCTGCACAAACTTTAAGCGGTGGCACATTGCCCTACTCTCGAAGAACGCTGTATAAACATCCAAATGTTGCCAAATTTCCCTCTATAAAATATTCATTTTTGAGGAAATTTAGGAATACTTTCATTGACATTTTTAGATACTGTACATTAAAGTGCGAGGTAAATTCTCTGAATAACCGGCAGTAAAATATCCACAAGTTTCCGGCAAAATTCTTATTTAATCGGAATAAATTTTGAAACATCCGGAGGCTCACACGGCATTTTCCCTTAAGCATGATGCCATGCTCAGGAAGAACGTCGTATCAAAATTCAGGAGTTATCGAATTTCCTGCGACAAAATATTCATTTTTGACAAAAGTTATGAAAAATTTTCCTTGAAACGTTCAGAACTTTTCGGTGAAATTGCGAGAAAAATTATCTGAAAAATTGAAAGAAAAATATTCTCGAGTCTACCAAGGAAATTCGTGTTTCATCGAAGGAAATTTGGTAACAATTGAAGGTTCATACGGCGTTTTCCCTTTTAGACATGATGCCATGCTCAGGAAGAACGTCGTATCAAAATTCAGGAGTTATCGAATTTCCTGCGACAAAATATTCATTTTTGACAAAAGTTATGAAAAATTTTCCTTGAAACGTTCAGAACTTTTCGGTGAAATTGCGAGAAAAATTATCTGAAAAATTGAAAGAAAAATATTCTCGAGTCTACAAAGAAAATTCGTGTGTCGTCGAAGGAAATTCGGCAACAATTGAGGGTTCATACGGCGTGTCCCCTTTAGCAAGACAGCACACCTCGCGCGTGGCAGAATTTCTCACGACGAGTCGCCGAAGACCTAAAAATAATCGCAGATTTCAGGGTCGGATCTTGGCAGAGCGACGCGGCGTTTTATTCGAGCACCAGCCCCACGGATCTACCTTTGCTCCGGACCCCTCGAATTGGACAACGTGTTTCCCGGACGAAGCGGCAAGAGAGCGCTGCCGAGCCTTTTAAAGCCGAGTTCTCGGAACAAATAGGCTCTGTTGTTGTTCACTTTCGAGTGAACATCGTTCTTACATTCAAACGAGCGTTGATGGACGAACACGTTTAATCACTAGCCCGCAGCGCGGCGCGGCGCACAGTGAATCGAGTCGATCAGAAAGGTCGGACATGATTTTTTTTTACCAATTCTGTAATTTTTTATGTTTATTTCGTGTTATTTTAAATTTTAGGGGGTGCTGTACGAAGAAGCTTTCACGAGGAGACCAATGAAATCACTTTTAAAACCTCAAAACCTTATATAAACGGAGTGATGGAGATGTTGCATGTGTGAGGAATTTGCGATTTCACTATTGATTCTTATGTAAAAGTTCGCGAGTAACACGATGAGGCCACTGGTTTTTCCTGAAATCAACTCCCAAGCTCAAAAAAAGCTATCAAGTTGAGGCCAAAATGGAGGGGATATCTCACGCTATCCTGAGAGTCCACCTCTACATCAAATGCAAACATAGAGAGCAAATACATTAGCAGTGATGCCGCGTTTTCAGTTTTAGAGTCCCCAAATAAAGTGGCAGCCCTGTCAATGTATTTGCTCCCTATCTTTGCATGGAGAGTTTGTCTTAATGTAGACGTGGACTCTCAGGATAGCGTGGGATATCCCCTCCATTTTGGCCTCAACTTGAGAGCTTTTTTTGAGCTTGGGAGTTGATTTCAGAGAAAACCAATGGCACCGTCGCGTTTCTCGCGAACTTTTACATACGAATCAATATAGTCAAATCGCAAATTCTTCACACATCCAACATCTCCATTTAAGTTGCTCAAGTTTAAGTTGTGTGTGGCACAATTTGCCTGTCTCAAATATATATCAATGGCCAAAGTGCGAAATCACGTTTCTCCGTTTCCGACTTTGCAGGCTTCCTCTCATACTTTATCACTTTAAAAACCTCAAAACCTTATATAAACGGAGTAATGGAGATGTTGCATGTGTGAGGAATTTGCAATTTGCCTGTTGATTCTTGTGTAGAGGTTCGCGAGAAACACGATGGCTCCACTGGTCTTCTCTGAAATCATCTCCCAAGCTCAAAATAAGCTCTCAACTTGAAGCCAAAATGGAGAGGATATCACACGCTATCCTGAGAGTCCACCTCTACATCAAAACAAACTCTCCATGCAAAGATAGGGAGCAAATACATTGACAGGGCTGCCACTTTATATGGGGACTCTAAAACTTAAAACACGGCATCACTGCTAATGTATTTGCTCCCTATCTTTGCATGGAGAGTTTGTCTTGATGTAGAGGTGGACTCCCAGGATAGCGTGGGATATACCCTCGGTTTTGGCCCTATAGTTGAGAGCTGTTTTTGAGCTTGGGAGATGATTTCAAAGAAAACCATCGTGTTTCTCGCGAACTTTTACATATGAATGAACTGTCAAATCGCAAATTCCTCACACATGTAACATCTCCATAGACCGTATTCGATAATGGTTCGATGTATCGTTTGGTTCAAAACAACAGAACATAAACCTCAAACAAAAATGTTGGGATTTCACTTGGAAAAGCTAAAAATGCAAACATTTTTAACAATTACACTTTCATTCGCATATGGTACCTCTAAGAACAAAAAATCCATCACAAAAGACCAGTTCCCTCAGATTTTTACATTGAATTTTGAGGCTAGCCGGCCAGGTTGGCCTAGTGGTTAGCGCGTCTGACTCTAGGTCAATAGGTCCCGGGTTCGAATCCCGGTGGTGGCAACAAATTTTCATGGAACTGACGAGTGGATCTGTAAGCAGAATTCGCTCGGCCTTAATCCGTGAAAATTTGTAAGCCCGAGCATGGATGTCTGTCTACCAAACTCCCTGGTGTCTTCGGACAATAAATAGTGCCTATATATGGCTGTAGATTCCTAAAGGAATAGAAGCCACTAAACTCTCAATAAAAAAAAAAAAAAAAAAAAAAAAAAAAAAAAAAATTTGAGGCTATGTTTACGTGTTGAACCAATCGAAATCGATACAGTCTCACCTGTTTGATGTATCGAATGCGATCTATAAAGTTTGAAAGTTTCCCAAATTCGTCCGAGTTCTCCCATTGACTTGATCCACTGTGCGGCGCGTCTCGTCCTCCTCCACATCGTGAGACGCCCCGCTCCCTCGCTTACCCCCACCCCCTCCGACCCCCGGAGTTCTCTCGGAAGCAGTCTCAGACGCGCAACCCCTGGCTCATTATCGGGCCGCGAAATTAAATGCTTTCCCGCTCGGTCTCGATTGCTCGATTCTGTTTCTGCCGTCCTCGGGAAGAACACCGTATGCACCTTTAGGCGTTGCCAAATTTCAAATCATAAAACACGAATTACCTGCCGAGTCATGAATATATTCCCTTTTCATTGTTAGCTAATTTTTTCGGAATTTCACCCGAGGTTCCTGAAAATGTCAAGGTAAACTATTCCTGACTCTTCTTAAAAATAAACGTTTTACTGAAGGAATTTTGGCAACTCTCGAATGTTCGTATGACGTTCTTCCTTGGCACGGCAGTGAAACGCTGAGCGAGCACTCGAATTTAACCAGATTTGGACGGAGTTAAACAAAAAGGAACCAAGCCACATCGGGATCGAACCGAGAAAAAGAGGCTTAAAGTTCAGCTCATGCATAAGACTCAATGTAAAAGTTAATCTTCAAGTTCAATTTCTGCAAAATTTGCTCCGACAAAAACTTTGAATTTTTGGCGATAGATAGTAGAAAAGTGGTCGAGTTCAAAACCACTCATAACTCAATTTTTTCCAAAATGTGGGTTGGTTCCTTTCTGCTTAACTCAGTCCATTTCATCTTGGAAAATATTTATTTTTGAGGAAAGGTAAGAATCATCTTCCTTGTAATTTTCAGACTTTTTAGATCGAATTACGAACAAAATTCTCTGAAAAAAATCGGGGGAAAAAGATTCACAAATTTTTGAGAAAATTTTTAATTTGCAACGTCTGAATGCACGTACGGCGTTCTTCTTCAGCACGACGGATTTGGTGTCTGGAGAGAGCCTCTCGAGGAAAATACCAAAGTGGACTGAATTAGCTGAGCATGGTCAAGCGGAGGAGACTCCACCATGCTCGATACACTGAATCTTCTAAATCTGTCTACGTTCTTATTTTACGAGTTGCCTAACTCTCCGAAATGCCTGAAAGGGCAGCGAACTTTCTAACTTGAAAAATACTAGAAAAATGCCCCTGCCAATCCACAGATTCCAATATCAAACCAAGATGAGCAAGAATGTTCATATATGATCGAACTCCCACAAAAATGAGTAAATTTATGCAAAAATTGAGTCAGGCGCGTGTTTAAAAAAGAACAGGTCATAACGATTGTAATATAAAACATTCCGGATAATTTGAGTTCATAGGTTGGCTGACTTTTTGAGCCCTACAAGAACCATAGCTATGTTTATGCGAGCCTCTAAACCTAACTTCAATCGAAACCTAAGTTTGAAACCAAGGTTCAAATCACGGCATAAACGATACGGAACTAACGAAATGTAGGTTTCCGAAATTTGTGTTTGAAACCTTATTTTACACTAAAGACTAGGTTATCGCACTCCGCATAAACGAACCGGAGGTTGAAATTAGTTGAAATTCGACTTCAAATGCGCTTTTCAGGTGCGCGATCGGCAATATGGCGGATTTATTATCATAACGTTCGTAAACAACTGGTGCTTATCCCACGATTTAGCTTTAATTTTGCCATTATTTAACATTTTTTACAATCATCATTTTACTTTAATTGTTGCTTAAGCACTTTTACGTGATTCCTTCAGTTATATGTGGCTTATTTATCCTTATTTAGCTAAACGTAGGACGTTATTTTCTAGTGAAGGTGTTTAGTGTCAGATGGAATCCAGGCTTATTACTGCTTTTCCAGATAATTCTTGCAACTCTAATCAACATTTTATGACTACAGAAGCAAAGCAAGCAAAGAGCTTTACAGGCTACAATTGAGTAATAGCCTTACCTACCAGTTCATCATCTGCGGAGAACTTTTTTACTGTATCCAAACGATTTGCCTAAGATTTCAAGATAAGGCACCATGCTTCCCTTTAAGTAGTGCACCGAATTTTTTCATTTCAATCTACCGATTAAATCTAAAATCTGATCCAGTCAGAGCTGCATAGCTCTTGAATTTGTGTGTTATCCGTGTATCTATTTCCTGGTTGTCCTACTGGAAGTGTGACTCCAGCCACAACCGTGACCTGCTGACTTATTTCTTTGATCCAATCTCTAGTAAATGATGACTCAAATTCTGAGGCCATCATTTATTGAAACTAGTTCAAAGTTATTGCTCCAAAGTATCGTCACTCTTTCATACTGAGGCAGAAGGAAGGAGATTCTTCGGTGAGTGCTCTGTGATCTAAGATTTTCAATTTGAGATAAGAATAAGGTTTTTATTGAGGCGTGTAACAATTTTTGGTCGTTGAATCACTTGTCATAATTGAGCCTTGGCGTTAGAGATGCATCAACTGTGGAAAGTGGCTCTGCCTGTGCAAAAATATTTTGTGACAGCAGTGAATGTCAGTAAATGCGCTTTACAGGTAGACTGAAAGCTCCATATTCCAATCTACCCGAATAATTAAATTCAAAAGCATTTTTGAATTGAGTTCATATCGAATCTCAATGGGAGAATAATATACAGCGTAAGCGAAAGAATATCAATGGTAAGGTTGGGTTTGTGTCTTAGGTTAGTGAAATGCAATGGCAGGTTCTGAAATCTTGTTTGTCAGTTGCTCTTTACATGAGTCAGCTTTGAAAATCAAGTTTAAGAAAAAAAACACATAGGTAGGCAAACAGTAGTAGGTAGCTTGCCTATTTTCTTCCTGTCTTGCTCATGGACGCAGAGAGCAGTCGGAAAGAGGATTGAGAAACAGGATTTCAGCGCGTGTCTCTGGGAATGTGGAAATTTAAAATTTGTGAAGCGTCATCAGTTTGTTAAGATTGTCACCGTCCGTTGCCTCAAGAGGATTTAGACGCTTCTGCTTCAGCGATACATTGTTGACCTATCAATATCCGCTTATTTTGATCATATTTTGAAGGAGCGATTCCCATAAGTATTCCCGATTAGTTATTTGTTTCACTACAATAATGGCGGACATACAATCTTTACGACACCATGGAGTGAAGGTCCGGTGCTTTACTGGATTAGCACTCCTACACTTTCAATGCCTATATCTACCTATTGTAAGATCATTAGAAGCTCAATAAACAATATGATGAATTTCTGCGCCTGCCACAATTATTTTTAACATCACTAAAATTACCAATGGCAACTTTTCTGAACTCAGAATATAAGCTCGAGTATGATTTGAAGAGTTGTTGAGATTACCTAGGTATTCATTCAATTTTTAAATATGAACCTAAAATGATTAAAAGTCCACTGTCATTTTTCCAACTGTTCCTCAGAAAGTCAGTAAAGGCTTTTCTAGTGAAGATGAAGCCTCCGCTTAAATATTGCGGAAAAATTGTGGAACATACACGGGATAAAAGAGTAATAATAATTTTATTGAATCAATTCATAGTGACAAAATGAAGTATAGCTTGTGAAAATGGCGCCATGAAATTCAAGTTCAATCGAAAATATGCGCATAAACAGCGCCAGAATCGGAAAGTTTGATTTCCCGCGAAAGTCGGGTTACAGCGCCCGCATAAACCCGACGGAGGAAACTTGCATTACAAACTCGGGTTTCGTGAAACCTTGGTTTCGAGCCTCGCATAAACGTAGCTCATGACTTACCGTCCAAAATTACCGTACCCGTCCGAGTACTCTCTCTCGAACCAAGATCACAAGCGAGGCGTGAATGTTCGAATATCCAATTTTGCCCATTTGCAGGGGCGTAGCTAGGAATTTTCCCTGGGGGAGGGGCATGGGACCACCTCTCGTGGTGAAGAGAGCGGGGGGAGGGTGAGGAATGAAGGATTCCGTTTTTCGGGGGGGGGGGCACGAGATTTCTGGGGGGGCAGGACCCCCCAGGACCCCCCTAGGGCCCATGGCCCATGGGCCCATGCCCATTTGAAGCTATGGTAAAGAATCAATTATCAAGGTGTTTGTTGCGAACACCCTTTTATCGATCCTTTTCCATAGGTTTAAATTGCAGTCTGATCGATTCATCGCAAAGCACGCCGCTCTTGTGACCAAGGTCCTTTTTCCAACGGACAGTCACATTTTGATTTACAATGTCGGAACAGCCGGGGGAAAAATTCAAATCCCCTTCAAATCCGGCATCCGCTCTTGCAATTTCACTTTCGCGAACCCCCCTCCCCCCCCTTGGGAGAAGGAAAAGGGCGGGGTTCGCTTTCCCGTTTTCCCGGGTTCGGGGCTGGGACGTGCGCGAACCGCGAGTCCGGGCATTAATGGACGCACTAAATAAAGCACAAGTCATGCCCCCGCCCCCCTCCCCACCGCCCGCCGCGCGAAACTTTTCTCCTCCGAAAACTTGTTTCCAATATCCGCTCTCATAAATTTGGCCCGAGCGGATTTTAAGCGAACGGAAAAGTGAGCGGATAAATCCACTCAGCGTTACCTGCATAGCTGTCGCCGAGAAAATATGAAATCGGAAAGCAGGCGCACTCCGACAAAAATTGGACGCTGAGGGAACATCGTGAGAACAAACTGAATCAAAAAGATCCATGGAACGGATTACATTTTGCAAAAAGGAACCGAGAGCATTCCAATGTTGCTGAGATGGTGCAACTTTTTTTATCTTGCAGATAAAAACTGATTATCTAAACAAGTTCTATTTATACTCCCAATAAACGATAAATTCAAGATGAGTGTTATCGTTGTTATAATTTTCAACCATTGTCATGATTTTAGTAATTTTATTGCAACCACGTAAGTTGCACAATCCTGGCAACATTTCAATGCTCTTGGTTTCGTTTTGCAAAATACAATCCAAACACAAACGAATGAACGAATCGCTTTAAGCAAAAACGAACCAGCGCGATTATAGATTCTTATATAGATTTTTCTATCTCTTCTCCTCTCTTACTAATGATTACTATATATACTCATCTATCTCTTCTTCTCTCTTACTAATGATTACTATAAATCGACGGTGTAAGTCGGCAATCACATAACTCGGTTTGTGACGTCGCGTCGCAGGCTTCCTGTCATACTTTATTTTTCAAACAGAAAACTACTCAACGGCAATTTTTTGAAACTGCCGTGATTTTTTTTTTCTCTGTGCGAGGAAAATTCTGCAAAAACTTCAAGGAATGATGTCAATTTGTTCTCCTTCAAAGAAATAACAAAGATACGGAGACTTTCAGACACCGTAAAACGAGATTTGTGATTTCCGACTAACACCGTCGATATATTCTTCTATCTCTTCTTCTCTTCTCATAATGATTACTACATATATTATTCTCTCTCTTCTTCTCTCCTACTAATACATACTATCATTAGTAAATGAGGACTTATATGTAACAATGAAGGATGTGAAAAATTACCTTTTCGAAACACATTGAAAAAACTGTTTTGGCATCGAGAAAATTTTGAGAAAATACTTGAGATGTGATTTTCGAGATCTGTACATTATGCCAAAGCCAAACATATTAAATTTTTGTGCGAACAAAACAGTTTTATATGGGTGTTTCGAAAAGGTAATTTCTTACATCCGCCATTGTTGCATATAAGGCCTCAAATATTTATATCTAAATTATGTATTTAATGTAACAAGGTGCTACAAAATCGAGGATTTCTCACGAACGATGTGGCAAGAAGGTCCGAGTGTCTTTATGAAATTACTCCGCCCGCGTTCCCGATGTCCCGTAGCAGGAAGTTCCGGGTCCCGCATTTTTGCTCGGGAAACGAGAGCTTCTGCCACGGACCCGGAGGTGGAGGGGAGGGGAGGGGGGTGTCTTTGTTTGCTCCTTGAAGACGAAAGCCCCCGGAGCAAATTGAGAGAGGCGTTTATTGTTTGCTCCGCTCGCAGTCGTGCTAGTAACGGAGTGACTCGCCACGATGGAGCTGGCCCGAAGTGTCACCAAGTCACACGCGCTGCCACGCTGAAGAAAAACACCGTATGAGCACTCGGATGTTGCCGAATTTCCTCTCGGAAAATACTTATTTTTGAAAAAAAGCAATGAATAACTCATTTTCAGACGCTTCATATCAAATGACGAACAATATTCTCTAAAAAAATCAAAAGAAAATTAATAGCAAATTTTCTTCGTGATTTATCAAGGTGATTTGGCAACGTCTGGGGGTTCGTTCCGTGTTCTTTTCGTGCATGGCGGGATATAGGACTGACGCACACTGGATCGAGCCGATGGGAAAGGTCGGACAAAATTTGAAAACTTTCAACGCTCATAACTCCGTTTATACAAAACTTTGAAGTTCTAAAAGTGGCCTCATTGGTTTCCTCGTGCAATCTTCTTCTCAAAGCAACCCTTGAAATTTAAAATGTGACGATATAAACATCAAAATTTCCAGTGTTAGTCAAAATTTTCATGTCCGACCTCTCTAATTGAATCGATCCACTGTGCGACATTAAGGAATTACGAATTTTCAACGATTAAAGAGCGCATAGTGCAGCACGCGCAATGCGTGAAGTATCCACGCACCCTTGTAGGCGCTAAGCGTCTCTCGCCGATCGCACTGTGTTTGGCGTCACGCGGGAAGTATTCATGGAGTCTTGTAGGCGCTAAATGCGCCTCATCTCGACTACACTGTGTTTGGCCTGTGGTGCGACTATTCAAACTTGCGGAGTCGAGCATTCCTCAACTTCCTGCTTTGCAAAAAATAAATGAAAAGAGTTATGCGTATTTTACCGTAAAATTTTCGGATACTTTAGATCAAATTAAATTACGAAGAGAATTCTATGAAAAATCGGAGGACAGATATTTTAAAAATTAAAAAAAACTTCGAGATTTCTCGGAGGAAATGTGGCAACGTTTGGAAGCTCGTACGTTGTTTTCGCAAAGCACGGCAGCACAGGGTTCAACCGGAAAACTAAGTTACTTTTTCACCCTCGCGATGCAGTCACCGTGAGTCGAGGTCCAGGGAAAATCTATTGACCTGGACAGTTTACCTCATTCAAGAAACAAACGAAAAACGTATGCCTTAAGAATAATTTCGATTTTATACATAATCATGTTTTATATATCTAGATATTAAATAACTTGATTTAATCAGAAATTTCTTTATTAATTTGTGTAACCTGAATTGCAATTATGAAAAATTTAAAGTTTTAGAAGCTAAGTCCATCACTTAAAAATGATGAAATTTATTATTTTATCTCTTCACTTCCTAATCTTAGTTGTTAAATCTAGTTGTTTTATTTAAATCAAATGATTTGTTATGACCGTCATTCATTTTTTTATGAAATGCAGTTTTTTAAGAGGTATCGGTCACTATTGTTTTTTTCGTATGGATTTTCCCATACTAGCGAGAACCTCAATTGAGGAGAGTTGGATGTGGGTAAAGAAATTGTTGTTTTATTTATATACCTACATATATTTGACTGCTGATTCATTAGCAAAGCACTTGTGTTTCGAGACAAACGAATTCAGCGTTTTATGATGACCTATGTTTTTTTTTCATTTTCTTAACAAGAAATGAACGATTGGTTCAAATCTTTTACAGGATATTTTGCATAGGATGAAAAGAATGAGTTCAAATTACTTACTTACTTGAGTGAGACTGATTAGTGAAGTTCTTAAGTTTTCTTGTGAAAAAATGAAGTACGACATGAAATCTGAAACGTCGCAAGTAGTGTGACAACGTGTAATGTGACTTACGTCATAACTATGTACAACTGAAAACAGTACATGTCTTGACTTCAAAATAATGGTGATTCTCGTAGCTTGAACATAACGGTTAGGTCAGGTTTCTAATTGGGTTAATAATCTCATTTACGCAAGAAACACAACAAGGCACTGGTTTGACACGGAATCTATTGTCAAGTTCAGATTAAGCTCTTAGAGTTTAAGCCGTAATGACCGCCTACCCTTCCATTATGGAACAATCCACTTCCTTGCCTAGTTAGTCTTAATGTGGATGTGTGGCTAAACAAATGAGCGGGGTTGTCACACTGTGAGAAACCCGAACGTAAAGCAGTTACCGTCCAGTTCGCTATTGGTGTATAATTCTTTGAAAATGTGAAGAAAAAGTCTTGAACCTAAACTTTATATGCGAGAGGGATGGATCCAAAAAGCAAGAAAATCATGCCAGCATTTTCCGAATTTTTCTTTAAATTAGATTTTTTGTAGGTAATATTCCCAGAAGCATCTACGGCCATCATTGCGTGCAATAGAGTCGCCATGTAATAGTGCGCCGATGATGTTACTTTTTGAGGCTGTTTTATTGTTGCGCAGAAAATACAGGTATAAAATTATTTTATCATGTCCGGAAATTTCGTAATTTATGCATTTTGTTGTGACTTTGGTCGACGTAATTTGCCAAAATTGGCGAAAATAACTTTCGATTTGAATCAGTAAATACGGCAAACCACACGTAGTCCGCGATTTTCCCATAAGCCGCCGTGTTAGAAAAATCCGTACGGTTCTTAAATTGTTCTAACTCTCTGGCGATCAGAAGCAAAGAAATGCATCGTTTAAAGATTAACTTCATCTGTTTTTTTCTATGACGGTCATTCATAAACTGGTTTATTGAGAGAGAGAGGTGATACACATACCTGATTCAGCCTCTCAAGCATTGAGGGATCAAGAGTAAATGGAATTTTTTTTTTTTTTTCATTTGGTCTCGTCATTTTTTAGGGGGAGTTTTTTGGATTGGGCCGGGGTGGCTACCGCCACCTAGAATCTGTTTTAGCAAACCAATTCGACAGTTGCATGACAACATATTACCCCTCCCGAGATTTGAACCCGGGACCGATTGATCTACAGGTAACCGCGCTGACCGATACACAGCAAACAAAACTTCGGTCGTAGGAACCGAATAGTTCAGTAGACGCTCATTTAGTTTCCAAAATTGAGTTTGGAGTCATAGGAACCGACCGTTAAAGTTCACCGGACGGAAAACCTTCGTTCATGTGGTTCATGTTCTACAAAATTAAAAAAAGTAAGAAGAAAATTGTTTTCAGTTCTATGAGCTGAAGATTCAGTTGACCAAACTGAAATTCAGTTCTGTAAGCTGAAGCGGTCAGTTTGCTTAACCGAGGGCTCAGTCATCTGTACTGAAGTGAGAAAAATCACAATAGAGACACGAGCTCATGGTCGGAGTTACGAATGAGCTTCAAGTTCCGCGGATTGCCCCTTCGAAGTGTGGAGTAGGCAACTAGATCGGAAAAATTCCCGCGGCGACTCGGAAGTCGGTGGAGACGATTTTCCTGGCACGAATCGCGAGTTTCAAGCGGTATCTCTGAGCCATTCCCACGAGGGAGCACGAATGAAAACGGCAGTGGTGTAGCGTGCTCTGCGATACATCGATTGATCTGCCATTTAAACCTACGGAAAAGAATCGATATACAAGGTGTTCCCAACGAACACCCTAATAATCGATTCTTCACCATAGTTTCAATTGGAGAGGTATCGATAGTCGATCATTCACGCCTCGCCACTGGAAGACGGGGGAAGAAGGCTCACGGTGGAGGCGATAACTTGAATTGGATTGCGGTATCAATCGTCTAGCCCCCCCCCCCCCCCCCCC